>ML789205.1:1056867-1069367 GCA_009831015.1 Picea engelmannii | reverse complement strand
TTCCCCAAGTCCTCCTCGTCTAGCCCTTGCACAAAGATCCCAAAATCATAGGTTTAATATCCTAAATATTTCATGAAAGACCATAGGCTTGATACATCAAATCCCTACTCTTCCCCCCTCTCCATGGAAAATCCCTCATTATATAGGATTTTGAGGCTTAACCACCATCGAGAGGATCACTCATCAGATCCACTAAATTGGGATCTAAAAGATATTTAGGGAGAAAATATCTCTTAAGGATTTTAGGGAGGAAATATCTCTCAAGGTTTTAAGGAGTAAATATTTCAACCATCCATGAGATCCTCCACCTTCCCAAAAAAATAGGAAACCAAATGTGAGGTGGATTCTCACACTTAATTGATTTATTTTTCATGAATATTAATAATAATTCATGTGCACTTGGTATTTTTGCCTTCATGTAATATATTCCTCCTCCCCATTGATTAGGGATTGTGACATAGGTTATTCCATGGCATAAAGGTGTATGAGACACTTATATGACACTTATGACACTTAGGGCAAGGTACCTAGGTGTGAAAATTTCATGTGTAACAGAATGCCCCCTAAAGTGTGAGGTCAAAAGATAGAATGATGGCCGAAACAATTTACAAATATTTAATGAAAGGGTGTGGAGTTGGAGAACCTGGAAGAAGCTACAAACAACCATCAAACAATATTAAAAAATGTTCTATTTCCAAGGTAGGCATACCTATGCTCAGAATACGAGATGACTCAAAGCACGATCGTCGACCAATACACTGCGGATCCATGAAAAATATTGACTAAGTATATTGCCACCAAAGATACAATGTGGATCCATACCTCCATGACATGAACTAATCATATCCATGGAAAATACATATTGGAGCTATGATATGAAAAAACATAGCCGCATACCAATACAATGTGGATCTATGTGATAGTCTATATATCGGCATGCTCAAATGATCTCCTTCCCATCCTGGGAAAAGAAGATAACAGAATGAACACTCAACCCATGGTCTTCATCCCAATCCTGATGTGGCATGAATCTAGCCATGTGAATAGAGGTTTTGATGTCGAACATGGTAGAAAACACTTGATTACCAGTCATTGAGGTAAACCATTAACAAGTGCAAGGGAAATCATCAATGATGTTAATGAATCCCAAGGTACCTTAGTACATTCCAACGAATGTGAATAAATGAGTTGAGGTCGAACATTCATTCAATCATCCGATCAAAGGTAAATGATGTAAACCTATTTTTGGAAGTGAGGAGGCCTACCATTGAGGCATGCAGGTCCCAAGGCACTAACTAGTTTCTAAGTCTAATTCCTGGATGATGTGTTGAAGTCAACACAAAAAGACTCATCAAAGGAGGGCTTTTATGTCTCCCCCATCATCGACATGAAACTGACATAGGAAAGTGATGTAAGATGGTGAATCAAATGAGTGTTGACTGACATAGGAAATGGAAACTGGAAATACTACAGATGGATGCTTTGAAGTGAAGCTTCCCTTGAACATGGTGAGGCATGAGAACTAACTTGGTAGCATTGACTCGACAAGTACCAAAAATGTAATGTGACAAAGGTAAGAACGCTCTTTGACTGGATGAAAATGTGTGGCGACACATGGAATTGGTATGACTCAGAGACAAGAATATTACCCAACTATAAGACAAGATGCAAACATGTTCCATGTTCAAGGGTGACAAAATATGCCATAAAGGATTCTAAAAAAACTTGACCCACTTCCTTCAGTTTTTCCCCCACCCAGATAGATGAGTACCTCTTTTTAATTTAACGATCTTGAGGAGGGTAAGACATGCTCGATATTACTGACCTTCGGTAAGATCCTCTTCCTTTTTTTAATGAACTGGAAGAAGTAAGGGTCTGTCCCCATATGGGCCCTTCAATGTGTATTTTAGAGATTCGAGAGAAGGAAAACTAAATGGTTTTTCATGTTTAGAGAGTCTGAAAATAACTTAAAGGAGACTCTAGGTTTTTAATTTCTCATAGTTTTAGTCTCTCGAGGCCAAGAAAGAGATAAACTACCACTCGAAATATGACCTTTCAGACATTTTAACGAGTGTGAAAGGAAGAAATATCACTCAGAAATATTTTTGTTGGCATAGGATCAGACCCAGGGTTCAACTCCAAGAACACACCAACAAGACCTAACTACTGGCCCTTTCAGAAACACCTGTGAAGCAGATGCAGTCTCACTTGAAGAATTTATAAGGGGGCTGTAGGATAGAGATGTCTAGAACCAAAGAGAATATCAAGTGGATCTAACACAAGAACAACACAACATTCATATATCACTTATCAACCTAGATCTATTATGCACATCTACTTATCAAATCTAAAGAAGCAATGCAATCACAATATATCAATGACAGATACAAAGTACCAATCGCACACAACACAAAATATATGTGGTTCACCCTCTCTCTAGGGCTACATCCAAAAAAATGTGCTATAATATATTAAGGTAAGGCATATAGTTCTTATATGCGCTCTTAGCTAGCAGATCTTCTCTCTTCTCCTCTCTTTCTCTCCCCTCCCTATGCACCAAGCTGTAGGGTTGATCTTCACACCCAGCTGAAGATATTACAATCCAGAAGGCTCTTGTACTCAACATTTCTCTCTCACACAATACTCTTCTCTCAACCAACTCAATACCAAAAACAATAATAGGAGTATTATCGTACTAACCCAAAGTACCAACCCAAACTAGGCCCTCATGACCTCTATTTATACATTAAAAATAGATCACCGAAAGTCTTAGGCCGAAACCTAGGTGTCCAAAATCCTAGATACCAAAACCCTAGGTCAACTTGACCCATATTTTCAAGGATTTTCCAGCCTATTTTTCCTTCCTTTTCACACGGTGCTACAAAGCATCCATCAATAGCTTTTTCCTCTTGCTAAGTTTTCCATGATCCTTCTTCCTTTCTTATCTATCATCCTCGATCTCCCCATCCAATGACTTTATTTCTCATGCTTCACTCCATATTTTCTTCTCTTTGTTCACTTCGACCTAGTAACAATCACTGTGTCTTCCGTGCAGTTCATATTATCCCTTTTCTCCCTTGATATTCACTTGTTTCCATAACCAAGGGCCAACAGGCCCCCAACACTCACCTGTGACTTGTCCCGAGGCAATACAAATCTGAGCTTCATGTTTTACTTCGACTCCAGGATGCACAGTGCAGCCTCTATGTTATTCTCTTTTCCTCCTCCCCATCCCTTATGCAGACTATCTTTTTTGTGTCTGGTACCTAGTTTAAACTACACTTGGTACCTAGAACCTTTTCTACATGCTTCTACTAAGAGCTAGGAGGCAAATGGTTGTCATAGTAAAACTTCAGTCATCTCCCATTCACTAATCCTTCCTTCCATTCTCCATTCAGAGTATTCAATTCTGTATCTCCTCCCTCTGTAAGATAAGCGATCTTGTATGGCCCTAGCCAATGCATTTTGAACTTCCCGGGATGTTTTATGAACTTGATTTCATACACAAGTACTAGATCACCTTGCTTGAATGCCTTCTTCTCGATGTGCCTATCATGAGAGTCCTTCTCTCTTTCCTTCTGAACCTGCTGATGGAATCCTACAATGAATCTATCTTCTTCCAATTCAACCAATTGTGCAATCCTCTCTTGAACAGTGCCAGGGTCATCCATAACTGTAAAGGAAACAATTCTCAGGCTTGGTACCGGATATTCCATTGGAACAACAGCTTCAAGACCATATACCAACTTAAAAGGGGTCTGCATTGTCATCTTCTTGAGGTCTAAGGATATCATGATTTTTCCTGTTTTCTTGTCTTGCACCACTATAGGGCTTATCCACTCTGACTCTTCAACAAGTTCCATAATTCTTGCTTCCATCATTCCGTCAAGATTAATATTTACTTTCTCCTTATATTTAGGGTTCAGTCTGTAAGGTATCTGTTTGACTGGTTTAGAATCTGGCTTCAAAGGGATCCTCATCTCTCCCATAGGCCCTTTAATTCCCTTCATATCAGTGAACTTGGATGGAAACAAGTCATGATATTCATGCAGTAACTCTATAATTTTATCAATGGTAGCAGCATCCCAATAATCTCCAATGTTTTCAAACTTTGGTGTTTGGTTTGTTCCAATATTGACTTTCTTGATTTTGATTGGTTGTCTAATGAATGGCAGCTCGACTCCTGGTCCTTCCACATCTCTCTAACCTTATGTTTTTGCGATGTTCATATTCCTCGGATTGTCATCCTCATCGAAATTGATGTTGTAACAACCTTGTCATTTCTGGAGAGGCGCAGTCCATTCATCCTCTTCATGTTCTAAGGAAAGGCTAGATACCTCCTCGAATACTTTTTGTCTCACAACCTGCAGGTCTTGATCTATTGAAGGATATTTGTTGGGTATGTGTTATATTCTTTGCACGAGTAGTAGTGTTTGAGTGCCTGCACCAGGCGTGCAGGAGGGTAAGAGGGGGGGTGCAGGGGGGCGGAGCCCCCCGCGCGGGGGTTCGGGGGCAGCGCCCCCGAATTTTTTTTTTTGGGCCGACATATTTTCACTGGTTTCGGGCCAACATATTTCTGGGACCACATGATATTAGGTGGTTTTTTGGCACATGGGTTTTGCCGATGGTTTTCTATTTCTGGTTAAGGAATTAGGGTTTTGGACTAATCCAGGTCATTGGGTTAGGGTTTTGGATGCCGCTGGATCCTATATGTATATTGTATTGTAAACAATGTAACACAATGTGCATCAATATAATATATGTTGGTTTTCCCGGTTTGGGTTTCCAGGTGAAAAATCTCTGTGTAATGTTTGTATTTGCCATTGTATCTTTTTTTTTCTTTTCTGAATATCAGTTTGTAGTAGATATTGTACAAGGTTAGAATTTACAATATTGACTTTCAAATAAGAAGGTGGTTACAAAATTTTCAGTCATACCTTTCCAATCTATAGTGATGAGGTGCAATTCTGCTTGAAGGTACCAGTTGATAGGTGTCGTGTCCAACATGTTGATGAATCTATGTACCCATTGTTCTTGAGGAATGTTGCTCCAGGCTTCCTCACAACTTTGCACATGGTCCTTTGGGTAGGTTCGACCTATGTAGAGAACTTCGTAGCCTTCTACTTGTGTTGAGATTCGCATTGTCATCAAAGTACGACATTGTACCCAATTTGTAATATTACTTTTGTGTGTCCCCCACTATCTTGATGGTGTGTATTTCAAGGCCTCATTGACAACAACCTCTGTTGTGTTCATACACTTTATTCAAAATATGATAGGAAGCCTTCTAACAGATTCAGACCATCAAATGTGGGTACATTACTTATTGTTGTGTCAATCCAACAAACTTCTTTGGTTAATCTAGCACATGTCCTTGTAGATATTTCAGACATCTGGTTCTGCCATTTCTCCCATGCTTCTTATGATTCTGATGAGCATGCATTATCACTTTGCTAGCTTATATTCCCATTGGCTTTAGGATTAATGTAATCCTATTGTTTGGTTGTTAGTTTATATATGTTTTCTAGTGCATATGTGTGGTTTTCTTCTCTGATAGGTTTTGTGTACCACTGACCTTCATCTAGATCTAAAGGTGCGATGACCCTAAGGCCATCTCTTTCAAAAGTCATACATATTTTTTTTAAGTCAACAACAGTAGAGTTATTGAAGGCCCAATCAATTCCTAACAACACAGGGTAAGGGAAATTGTCATCAACTATTTCAATTACCTCAAAATTTCCAAATGTTCTTACTCTATCAATGTCCACATGGACATGATCCAATCATCCAAATGGGATGAAAACTTGTTTTTTATCCATCTTAAGCCTGATAGGGGAATAGATCAAATTCAGTTTTCCCATCAGTTCCCAGGTTTTCTTCTTCATGGCATTGACCTCCGACCCTAATTCGAGGACTACATAGTCTATCTCATACTCTCCTATTTGAGCATTCAAATGTAATTCCTTCTTTGTCCTTCCTTTCTTACCAATTTAGTGTAATTCCCTATTTAGTAAGGGATCTATCTTTCCTAGCTCATATTGTCTGATTAAATTTTGTAATTCTTGTACATCACTTTCGTCTTGAACAAACTTAATACAAGTATATAAAAATTCCATGAGTTTGCTTACCTCTTTTCCTTCTTTTGGCAAAGAAGACTGATCAAATGCTAGACGCATTCCATATTCTCTCACTTCTAGTCTTGTCTTTTATGTAGAGCCCTGGTTTCCTCTGAATTCTTTCCTGGCTTCCTCAAACATCTATCTTTCTTTCCTTGCATCAAACATTTGTGTCTTCTCTATAGATTTCCCGATCCCTGAGTCTTATGTAATATTCCCTCGAGTTATTATGTCATCTCCTATGACAATTGCTTCTCTTTTTATAACAATGACTCTAGGGTATTCTCCACAAGGTTCAACATAGATCAATTGCACTTGCAGGTTCTACTAAGGTCCTCATCTTTCTTGAATCTTAGCTAGCAGAACAGAACAATCTTCTATAACGTGGTCAAACGAGCTGCAGTAGCTGCAAGTGGTAGAATCATTCTGATATTCCCTTGCAAGGTGTTATGGCTATGTGGAGTTATAACAAATGATCTGTCCTCATCGTCGCCCCATTCCTCCTCCTTGTCTTCTTACTTTGAATCCACTGTGAGGATTGAAGTTTCCTCTCCTAGGAGATTTATACTGTGTAGTGTTTCCTTCTTGCTGTACTTCTCCTTAAATCTTATATATTTCTCTTGACCTTTCATGCATGATATCATAAGCCCTACAATCCCTATCATCATTTCCTATGGACTTACATAATGTACAATACAAATTTGTAGGTGTCTGAACATACTTTTTTATATAATAGCACTCACCAATACAATGTTTCTTTTTGCATACCTCGAACCAGGGTAAGGTGACTTTCTTTAAGGGGATCAGAGCTATAGAAGCCAATTATTCATTGAATATAGGGCAGTGTTCCTTATCATGGCCTTCTGATATCCATTTGACACACTTTATGTCTTCTCTTTTATCTTTTCCCTTGCATTTCTTCATATCTCCGACCTATAGAGACAAACTAGTTAGCTGACTCAAAATCTGGCTCATACCCAAGTTTGATTCTCCCATGGGGGCTGATTCTAGATTCATGTATATCTCTAATGCCTCAGCCTACGAAGCAATATTATGTTTCATTAGGTGAAATCTGATGTGTGGTAGAAGGGAAACAATGAACCATTCTTTGTTTTGTTCGTCTAGGATCTAAAAAGTCAATCAACCTATTAAGGTCTTGAATCTCTGATCAAACTCCCAAATAGATTCAACCACCTTCTACTTGATCTCTTTCATATCTATGATACATTGGGATTCTGACTTAGTTTTCTTGAATTTTTCAATCAGCGGGTTCTTGATCTGATTCAATGGCTTAGGTTGTGCAAGTCCTTGGACAAGTTTCATGTACCAACTCAGTGTGTGATCTCTGAGAGTTGTACTAAACTGAATTCTTTTGACAACTTCATCTGTGACATTCTTAATGTTCCCTATGACTTCACATAGAAACCAATGTTGATCAGGACCTTCATATCCATATCCCCTAAAGATAGGGAGTCTCATCTCATCTGCCATAGATCTTCCTAGGGTTCCTGAATGAATATGCAGTGGACTACTATTGATAGTACTATGGATTCTCTGGTGACTGGGATTACTCTGGTTTCTTAATACTACTCAATCAACAGGTGGGCTAATAGCACTTACTTCGATGGTTTGCGCAGTTTCTGAGGTTTCAGGTTCTTTTCGGCAAAGCTCTTCATCTTTTCCTTCCTCTGTCCTAGAGGGTTTTGAATGTTCTTTGTCTATCAGTTCTTCTTCTTCTCCACTATAGAGACCTTCCTCCCCGTAGTTCTACATAAACAGGTTCGCAATATGAAGTTCTATGAATACTCTCCCACTGTGTGTATGTCCACCTTCTATGTCATTGTCGCTGTCCTAATTTTTTAACATTAGCCTTTATTGATCCAACCAATCTATTTTGTCTTCAATATGTTCTTCTCATGCAATAACATCTTGATTCTCAACTTCAAAAAATGCAAAAATTTCCCTCTAGGTCTCTTAAAGAAATATCTCTCAGCTTGGCTGTATGATTCTACTCTATCAACAACAGACTCTGTGATGTACCCTCCAATGGTACTATCAAACTAGTGATATACTTCTCATGATATGGTGTTATCAACTCTCTTGACCTTCTTGATCAACTCCGACATCCAAACCATAGGATTTCTAGATCGGATCTCGAACTAGGTATTTTCTAATCTAGCTAGCCACTCATATAGCTCTTGATGGATCCCTCCAAAGATTATCTCATGTATATCGGTGAAGATATATCTTTCTAGCCAATCCTCAATGATAAGATTAGGGTCCTTATTCTGGGCTTCAACAAAGTCCTTCTCTTGATCCTCTATCCACTTTTGAATCTCTATCTTTGATGGAAACCACCTTGACATTCCCTCATCAAAGTGACTCCTATCCCGGCAACAGAACCATTTGTTGGCACAAGCGTAGACCTAGGTTTTAGCTCCAAGAATGCACCAATAAGCTCTACCTACTAGCCCTTTGAACAACACCTACGAAGTAGATGAAGTTTCACCCGAAGAAGTTATGAGGAGGTTGCAGGACAAAGATGTCTACAACCAAAGGGAACATCAAGTGGATCTAACACAAGAAGAACACAACATTCATATATCACTTATCAACTTAGATCTATTCTACACATCTACTTATCATATCTAAAGAAGTAATGCAATCACAGTATATCAATGATAGATACAATGTACCAATCACACACAACATAAATTATACGTGGTTCACCCTCTCTCTAGGGTTACGTCCACAAAACTGTTCTATAATATATTAAGGTAAAGAATACAATTATTATTTGTGCTCTTATCTTGCAGATCTTCTCTATTCTCCTCTCTTTCTGTCCCCTCCTTGTGCACCCAGCTGCAAGGTTTATCTTCGCACCCATATGAAGATATTACAATCCATAAGGCTCTTGTACTCAACACTTCTCTCTCACACAATACTCTTCTCTCAACCAACTCAATACCAACAAAAACAATAACAATATTATCATACCAACCCAAAGTACAAAACCAATGTACCAACCCAAAATAGGCCCTCATGACCTCAATTTATACATTACAAATAGCTCACTAACAACCTTAGGCCGAAACCTAGGTGTCCAAAACCCTAGATACCAAAACCCTAGGTGTCTAAAGCCCTAGGTCAACTTGACCCATATTTTCAGGGCTTCACCATCCTGTCTTTCCTTCCTTTTCATGTGGTGCTCCAAAGCATCTATCGATAGCTTTTTCATCTTGCTGAGTTGTCCATGATCCTTCTTCCTTTCTTATCTATTATCCCCGATCTCCTCATCCAACATCTTTCTTTTTCGGGCTTCACTCCATATTTTCTTCTCTTTTGTTCTCTTCGACCTATTAACAATCATTGTGTCTTCTGCGCAGTTTGTATTCTCCCTTCTTTTCCTTGATATTTACTTGTTTCCATAACCAAGGGCCAACGATTTTCATGTTTAGAGAGTCTAAAAAGAGATTAAAGTAGACTCCAGGGGGTTCCTTTTTCAGATAACCTTTACGATTCCAAAAAAGTGATAAAAGTATACTCGGTTACATTCTCATGTATTTACGAGCATGAGAAAGAACAAATAATAAGCTCAGTATTGGTTTGATATTTACACAATCTTGAAACAAAATTAAACTTATTCTTGTAAATTCCCAATGTAATTTATAAAGGTAGGGATACCCATGGATGGTTTGTACTCTTCCCCCATCTTGAAAAGTTAGTGGCATAAATTCAGAATGATAATCAAAGGCTAGATAGATGCCCCCCTAAGCTTCAATTCATTCACCAACTTTTAGGTTGTCACTAATTTATGTACTAGATGGAGAAAAATGATAAGGGTGGATGAAATGAAGGTTCAAATATGAGACCTAACAAAATACGTGAATCAACATCTACGAGATCTATATAAAGACTTGACTCAATACCTATGAGATATAGCAAAAGACTCAACGTATTGTTGTTTCATTTTTTAACAAGCTCAACTTGTTAAAAGAGGTGATTGTTTCATTTGTCATCTCTCCTAACGATTTGTTGTCATAACTCAAGGCTTGTGGGGTTGATAAATATAAGGAGGAGAAACAAATAGTTCTTATCATTCTCTACAAACATGGTATGGAATACTCTATGTTTTTATTTACATTTTATTCATTTAGGCTCACCGATGGAGCCACCTGGACGATTCCCTCTCTTGAGGTGTTTATCGAGTCTTTGACACAAGAGAAAAACAAGCTCATCAATATGGGAAAAATAAAATTCCCAAAGGCGCATGCACTTATTATGTGATATGGTAGTGGTCATCATCATCCGAAATATAAAGAAAAGGACAAAAGGAAAGAGAATGCAAATACAAAAAAAGAAGGGTACTCAAAACCCTTCAATGATGCCTCTAGATCCAAAGGTGGAAAGGGAATAAAAGGGGAGAAATGCACTTACTTCCATACACGATTCCATCCAGAATCTGCATGTATGTAGCAACATATAGATCTAATGGCTCAACTAATTCAAGAAAATAACGTTGGAGATCGCATCAACTCTAGGCTAGTTAAAATAGTCTAAGTTTGTTTGTTTGTTTATAAAGGTTGGCTGCAGAATTGCATTAAAATTCCATTGGGCTATGGGGTCTGTATTAAATATTAGAATCATAGGAAAATTTTATGAGGTTCCTTCATATGGTGAGGTAGTGAGACCACTAGATCTATTGGAATTAAATGGGGTAAAAAAGACAGAACAGTTGAGAAAGTCAACTAAGCAAAAAAGAAATTAAGAATTTATTTACTTAATATGAGATGAATAACATATAAATCACTAAAAGACTAGAAACAAAGTGCATGAGACAAAGTTTGTTCATTAACTTCCTTTTAATGATTAGAAACTGAAAACATAATGATCACAGAGAAAAGTAAACATTTAATAGAGAAAGATGAACATCACCAACGATCAAACGTAAGACAATTGTAAATAGCATTTTTATTACTAGTCGATCCTTTTGAAAAGATTACACAAATAGATCCTTAGGCACAAAAATCAACCCTTAATACTTCGAAGTGAGAAGTATTTATACAATAGTTACATCCGATCCTGTCATTAATGACTAGGATATTGTGGAGAAAAAGTATAACTAACTAGATTACAAGTTACAAAATAATAGGAATGTTTCTAATCTATTCGAATCCTTGGTGTTGATTTTGGGGGAAGTAGTTTATGATTCATCACTTTGACTTGACTGTCTCCTTCATGCTGACTCGAAAATCCACATCACCTTTACTCAAGTAAAGAAAATAGTTCTTCCCATTTATTTTGACTAGGGATGGAAACTTTGAGTAACTTCATGTATACTTTGTCCATCTCAGTGTACTTGGAAAAGGTAGGCTTTGTAATAAAAATATATTTTATCTCATGTTGGATGGTTAGGTCCAATTGTAATGTTTCTAATAAATCCTTGCCAATAATTCTTCCTTGTGTACCTTGAAATTTAGAACCATCCTTTTCCATTGTGCTCATCTTCTGCTTATAGTCTGACATAGTGATGAGCTTGCCATTTATCACTAGTAGTCCAGGGAGTCCTTTTCTTGTGTATCATGTCAATTTTGCTGAAAAATATCTACACTCCAATGTCCATCATCTAATATTTCTCCTCTAGTTGCAATATCAATCCTTTCTTGATCAAGAACTTCTTGAACTCAAGGATGGTCTTTGTCCTTTCTTCAATTTCCAATGTCTCTAACTCATACTTGGTCTTGGATTTTAGGAACTTGATGAGCTTATTGGCCTTTGTAGGCTTCTCCCCTAATTATTCTATTATCTTTTCAATTGTTTCTCTTTCCTTCTATACCAGTTCATGTTGTTCAAAAAAAAAATTTGTGAATGGCCATATCTCTGCAATTAACTTGATGATGTCCATCCAAATGTTTTATTTGGCCTCAAATAATGTTTTAGCTATAAAATTCTCCTTCTGCAGCTTCTGTAAATCCTGACTAAGTCTTTGTGATTTAAGAATTTGTGTATTATATCTAGCTTGGAACATGGACTTCAGGTCCTGGAGGCTTTTTACCTCTTCTTTCAACTTTATGATTTCCTCCCCTTGAAGGGATGTGTCCTCCATTGTCTTTACCAACTTCTCAGAGGAATCCAAAACTTTCATTGGGAGGGTTGATGGAATTTTTGTTGTTATGGATACTATTGATGTACTAACTCCTGTGAGATGATATTAAGCCCTAATGTTGGCCCATTACCCCTTAATTGGGGCATATTAGACTAGTAATGCTATTTTAATTATGTCGGCTTTAGGCCATTATTTGTAATTATACCTCCTAGTCTCCTATATATACCAAGGAGACATTTTCATTTTGAATCATCTAGTACTTGAACATTTAAGTGGGG
>ML789205.1:1023002-1033691 GCA_009831015.1 Picea engelmannii | reverse complement strand
TATATATGTATATTTATATTATAAACAAATTATAAACAAATAAAGTAAAGCATGTGAAAATAAAAGGAATTTAAAAAAATGAGCGCACATACCCTTGAGTTTTTGAAAAGAAAAAAAAAATGAAATATTTAAACAAAATAAACCAAAAAGAAAAATAAGAAAGTCAAAAGAGAAAAAGGGGGGGAAAGCTAAGAAAAAGAGGGATTAGGGTTTGAAGTCTGAATAAAGGAAAGGAGGAGGGCGAAAGAGGAGGACTTTTTTTTTGCTGAGATTGGTATTGTTATGCTGGAGAATAGAGACTGACTGATTGCTGGTAAGAGTTGGGAATCCTCAGCAGACTTGAGTGGTAGCTCAGCCTTGGAGGTGAGCTAAGGAGCTAGTTACTCTCTGATTGTGTGTGCCCCCTTTGCAGCTCGGGGGGCTGAGGGGGAAGAAGAGTACCCCGAGCGTTTGGCTGAGAGGTACTGGTGAGTTCTTCGCGGTCGGCAAGCAGGAGCAGGAGCAACAGGAACACAGGAAGCGTTGCGAAAAGAGAATAAGGCAAAGGTATGTTCCTGAATTGAGTAGAGTAGAATGGATAGTGATTTACTGCTGCTATTAGGGTTGTATTTTTGTGGATTTTTGTTTCCAGTCCTTCATACCTAGTAAAAAAAAAGAGAAGGGCGGTTCTTTAGAAAATCTTCGTTTTTAACTAGCGTAGTTGAGGGTTCAGGTATTTCATTGGGGTTTTTTCTATTTCGTTTGTGGGCGTTATGGGGCAGTAGGGCTTACACTTTTACCCTGGGCATGGTTATTGTATTGGGCAAATTTTATTATCTCCTTGGCCTTGTCGTTTTACCTTGGGCGTAATTTTTTTTTGTATACGAGCTTGATTTGCAGTCGGGTTTTATTTTTGATACCTTGGAGTTTATATTTATTGGGCCCTTTTATATCTCGATGGGTTTCCTTCTTACCTGGTTGATTTTACTTACCCATGGTGGATTTTTCCAGTGGGTTTACGTTTTCTTACCATGGGCACATTTCTCTCAGTAGGGTTTCGTTTTTTTTTTATTACCTAGGGAGTCGTTTTTATTTGAATGTTAGGTTCTTTTCAAAGCTCTTTGAACGTTTTTGGTTTCTTATTGGAATGAATCCGATTCCACTTTCCTTGTATTAATAATGGATGATACGCTAGTGAGTAGTGAGATAGATGGATAGCGGCCCTTCTGGACTTCGGCCCACCCAAGGTTTGAATTTAAATGTATTAAGTTTTAAATAAAAAAAAAAAAATTGTTAGATTTATTTGTATAGTGTCAAAATTTGATATATATATTATACGAGATCTGGTGGGATTTTGTGTGTTCAAGTTGGAAGCCTTGAAATAAATTCCTCAATAATTTTCTGTACATTGCGTTAACGCTCTTCTTTTCCAATCCCCTTTTTCTCTTTACCTGTTCGCTACCCTTGGAAGGCTTATTGGGATGGTTAGAAACATTAAATCTCCACCAGTGCATACTTAAGCCTCGTCACCCGTGAATCTTGTTGCTGTCTCTGTATTACGGTTTAGAAAATATCGGTGTATCTCAGAAATTGAAACTTAGCATAGCCGCCTCCTCATTTTTGAACTAAATTGATGGAACATCCTCGTTTCATTCCTACCTCTTACCAATCCCTTAACCTACCCTTCCTTAGAGGCCATCGTAAGATAGAGGGATGGGGCGTTCTGGAATTCAACCAGACCAAGGATTGAACATCAACTCAAAGAATCGGTCAGGGTAAGATTTCTTCTGTTTCTATCTATTACTTTTATTCTTCAGCTTCTATCCATTCATTCTTAATCGGTGCTATAACTCTATAACTTCCGTGTCTACACCTAATCAATTAATCTGTGATAAAGGTTCTGTTAAGGGAGAACATTAATATATACAACAATCAATTAAGGGAGAACGACCTAAATCAATCGTGCATTGGCACTGACACTGGTCATTGCCATCCATCAAACAGGTTTCTCAAGATTACAACATGCTGTATAAGAAGACCTAGAAAATGTACAGACCTCCTGGAATAGCGTGCTGCGTACTAACTCACTGTTAAGATTTTATTTAAGTTCGAGTCTTGAACCTTTCTGGAGGGCATGGTCGGTTGTAAGATACAATATTAAATTATAGTTGGCAAACTTCGAAAAAAATAAATTTCACCATTTTACTTGGGTGTTAACCGTTGGAGCTTTTGGGACCCTTAATACTTGGGAATTCAAAGCATTAAGAATAAAGAGTTTAGATGTCATTCAAAATATGTTAATTTCTAAATTATTGCTATTGTTTTTTTTATTGGTTTATGTTTATTTAATTGACTTAAACCACGTGCACCTAGTTTGTCCACTGCCCAGTGCATTTTTCTAAGGGCACGCCAGTCAAGGGTGGCGATTTCTAGCCAGGACGCTGTCACCGTTTTCTTGGAATCTACGACAGCGTTTAAGTTACCGCCAACCATAATACCTCTGTAAATCGTCAGCATGCTTCCAGCATTAACATTGAAGGCTACCCCGAATTTACCCTAACCCTTTCAACAAACAGAGGAAATCACTTTTTATTTAGCAATAACTCAGCAGTGTTTTCGTAGGCTCATTAATGACCTGTAAGTTAATAAATCTAATCAGGATTTAAATAAAGAAAACGGGATACAGTCTGAGTACAACCCATGTTGTTATTCAATCAGTAAAAGGAGAACATCGTCTTAAGGTGGATCATTAATTCTTGGACCCAACCCTTTGTTGAGAGCACAGATATCGAATCATTAATTATTGGCTTAAATCATGGTATTTGTTATTTTCGGACAGTTATCGAATCATTAATTCTTGGCCTAAAATAATTGTATTGATATTCGACCAAAACCCTAATTACGGCTATTTCTAGGGTTGCAGATTATGGCTCGTTAAACCTTTTACATTATGTCGTCGGGCATATGAATTAGACAATTAGTTGCGTGGACATTTAATTTGTGCTTGTTTATATAAGGGATATTTGCTTAAATTGCAATGGAATACTTGTGTAAATTGCAATAAAAATATTGGTTTTAATTATTGTCATTTTAACATTTTTTTTTCTTGATCTTTTTCCAATAATGTCCTCCTTAAATTATTTGACATTTTAATATGGTTGTCTTTACATTTTTCCATTTTTAAATAGGTGATGGTATTGTCCATTTTTCAACATAAAGCTACTTGTATCCTTGCAGTTACTTATCATGATGACACTTGTCCTTTAATATCGATATGTTAGAGGTGGCACGAATTATCTTATGTAGGGATCCTTTTTAAATAATGCTATTTAAACCCTTTCATTTTACATATTGTAATTGTATAGCTTGCCAATGGTAAATATAATGGTTAATTTACTTGATTGCCATGGTAACAATTGTTAAATTACAATAATGGTCATTGTTTTAATTTGCAATGTTATGATGTTGTTGACTTGAGTTATTAATGTTGTCAATTCGCAATGACTTATGTTTGCTAAGGGCAAGGATTGATAAAGTTTAAATCAAACGCTAATGATGAAGCTTGAACTGCAACCCTAGAAATTGCTTAAGAGCATTGGTGATACTTGTTAATTTGCACTAGTATTATTTGTTATAATTTGCCATGTTAACGATGATGGATGAATCGCAATGTCAATAATTGTTTAATGGAAATGTCTGTGATGGTGTTTAACTTGCAAGGTTTTACTCGTTAAATTGAAGGTGAAGCTTAAGGTCGAAATTGCATCACAGTCTTGTTAGGGTATTCCAGCATATGGTAATAAATTAGGAGTGGGTCATTTTAGAGTCCTCCTGACTTGCGCCTCCCATAGAGGTCATGATTGTCCCTGATTTTATAGTACTTGGTGGTATGGTTTGGCGTATTTTGTTCATGTCGGGCGGGTTATAGACACCTTTTGTATCTTAGTATGTATGTCTGTGTGTAAATCCGGTGGAAGGAATCCAGTGCCGTATCAAGAGTCTCGGGCTGTTTAAAGGCACAGTTCCACTACTATGACTCTACTGTTGCATTCTTTCATTCTGTGATAGTACTGTGCCTAATCCCTGGTGTCTTTCTGCTTACCGTTGCTAGTCGCACGCCTTATCTCCAGGGGAGTCTATTTCTTGTTGTCACTATGATATGTCGGGTCGTCTTGATTGGGTTTGTCCTACTTGTGTCTGGTTGGTTCAGGTGGTGACGTAGTGTCGAGGGGGTTGTTACTTCTACACGTGCGCACACACGATAACGAACACAAATTTTTTTTTTTGCATCGATTGACAGAGTAGTTGTCCTTAAATAGGAGGGTTCTTACATATGGTATCAGAGCTGGTTCGACCCGCGACTTGGGGTTCGCTACGGCTTTCATTGACATGAGTTGGTTTTACTATCCTGTTGCTGATTGAGTTGATTTTGTGTGTGCAGGTAATCATGGTTAGAGGACACCGCGGAGGCAGACGATGAGGTGCTAGGGGAGGAGGCGAGATGCCTCCAGCAGCATCCATGCCTGAGGGACCTAACCCCCAGGGAGGCGGGCAGGTTCTCGGGCAGGAACATATATCAGTTGGTGATGTTGTGGGGATGATGAGATCATTTCAGCGCATGTCTGAGGCTCTGATCAACCGTTTGGACAAAGACGAGGCCAGGGTGCCGGCACCCCCTGAGGTTCTACCGCGCGCACCGGCCATCACAGGTAGCATTCACCGTGAGCTTGAGAAGGTGAAATTTCCTGAGTTCTTTGGTGCCCCAGACGACACAGCCGTCGAGGCATGGTTGGAGAATATGGTGATGTGCTTCGCACTTTGTGATTATACCTCCAACATGAAGTTCCGCATGGCGGTCTTCCAACTGAAGGGGAGCGCTCTTCTATGGTGGAAGACGCTCCTGCCGCAGCTGAACTTGGCCGTGGAAGATGTGTCATGGGAACTGATCGAGGAACGGTTCCGAGAGAGGTACCTTTCTGAGGAATTCATTGAGCATCATCTCAACAAGTTCAATGCGCTATGACAGGGAGGTCGTATGGTGCCCGAGTAAGAGGCACGATTTATGGAGATGCCTCGGTATGCTCCGCACTTTAACACAGAGAAGCTCAAAGTCAACAGGTTCGTGTTTGTCCTTAACGGTAGTCTGTGTGCAAAGGTTAGGATCTTGATGCCTCAAACCTTGCACGACGTTGTCTAGAAGGCCCTCATAGCAGAGGAGGAGCTTATCAGCAGGGTTCAGACCAGGATTTCAGCGAGACCCGCAGGGCAGAGTTCATCGGGGGCGCCGCGACATCAGACACCAACGAGACATATGTCGGGACCTCGTGGCTTCTAGAGGGGATCGACATTCACTACACCTCGACGACCACCGCCTTATTAGCGGACACCCTATCGAGGACCATAGCACGAGCAGTAGCGTCGCCCGCAGCACCAGCAGTTTAGGCTTGTTCCACAGAATAGACCTGGGTTTCAGGCTGGCGGGCATTCATCTTCTACTTCGGGTACTAGGACTACTGGGCCAAAGAAGGGGTGTTGGACGTGTGGGGAGCCGCACTACTAGCGCGACTGTCCTGTGGAGAGGGCCAAAGCATCTGGATCAGCCAGACCCGCTACCGTGGGAGATATGGTCAAGGCCCATCGGATTCATGCAGTGGTGAATAAACGCCAAGCAGAGCACCAGTCGACGGTGCTCGAGATGACAGGTACTATCGCTGACCAGACCTTTAGTATTTTGATAGACCCAGGAGCTACTGAGAGCTTCATTTCTGGTGCAGCGCTAAAAAGGATTAAGGTAAAGGCAGTCAAACAGGATGAGTTTAGCTTCGTGGAGATGGTTTTGGGAGCCAAACAGAAGGTGGGAGGAAAGGTTACGGGCTATGCTCTTAACCTGGGAGATTTTGTCATGAGAGTCAACTTGTACGTCACGATCTTGGGATCTTATGACGTCGTGATCGGTATGGATTGGTTGGAAATGCATGAGGCAATACTCAACTGTAAGACGAAACGGTTGAGCTTGGTTGATGACGAGGGACAGAGACCTGTGATTATAGGACAGAACTAGGGAGTTTCCCTGTAGTTCATCTCTTCCTTACAGTTACGGAAGAGTATGCGCAAGGGGTGAAAACTTTATGCGATTCTCGTGCTCAACAAGAAGGGAGTGGCGGAAGGTCTAGAACACCTTCCGATGGTGAAGGAGTTTGCGGATGTTTTTCCAGAGGAGTTTCTTGGGATGCCACTGGAGAGGGAATTGGAGTTTACCATAGACTTGAAACCGGGAACTGAGCCGATAGAAAGAATGCCTTATCGGATGTCGACCCCGGAGTTGCAAGAGTTGAAAATGCAGCTGAAAGAATTGTTGGACCTGGGACTGATACGTCCTAGCGTGTCACCGTGGGGTGCACCAGTTATTTTCATATGAAATAAGGATGGATCATGGAGGCTTTGCATCGACTACCGTCAGCTGAACAAGGCAACGATCAAGAACCAGTATCCCTTACCCAGAATTGACGATCTATTCAATCAAATGAAGGGAGCGACGGTGTTCTCCAAGATCGATTTGCGATCACCAGTTATGGATCAAGGAGGATGACATTCCTAAGACCGCCTTTAAGATGAGATTTGGACATTACGAGTTTACGGTTTTGCCTTTTGGACTGACAAACGCCCCAGGGGTGTTCATGAGTTTGATGAACGGGGTGTTCCGCGAGTACTTGGAAAAGTTCGTCCAAGTATTCATTGATGATATTTTGATCTACTCTCGAACAATGTAGAATCATGATGAGCACTTGCGCTTGGTACTACAATGTTTACGAGAACAAAAATTGTATGGGAATTTGTCCAAATGTTCTTTTTACCAATCAAGGATTCACTACTTAGGGCATGTCATCTCCGGCGAAGGTATCGTCGTGGATCCCGCCAAGGTTGAGGCTATTATGGAATGGCCTGCACCTACGAATGTCATAGAAGTACGTATTTTTATGGGATTAGCAGGATACTATCGATGGTTTGTCAAGGGTTTTTCGAAGATAGCAAATCCGATCACAGAATTGCAGAAGAAAAACAAGAAGTTTGTTTGGACAGAGAAATGCACGGAAGCATTTCGGAGGCTTAAGGAGTTGTTGACAACCGTGCCGATACTAAAGGTCCCTGACATGGACGTAGACTTCTTGGTATGCACTGACGCATCCAAGGAAGGTTTAGGCGGAGTCTTGATGCAGGACGGACGAGTGATTGCTTACATTTCGAGGAAGCTGAGAAGGCATAAGGAGAACTACACGACGCATGACTTGGAGTTATTAGCCATAGTTTATGCCTTGAAGGTTTGGAGACACTACCTTATTGGACGAAAATTTGAATTAAAGACTGATCATTGTGGACTACAACACATTTTTACACAAAGCGACCTGAACGCGCAACAACGACGTTGGTCCGAATTGCTTAGCGAATACGACTTCGCGATTACTTACATAAAGGGAACAGTGAACTGAGTGGTGGATTCTTTGAGTCGGAGGCCACGCATATTTTCGGTATTACCTCTTCAGACAAATCTACGTGAGAAGATTCTCACCTTACAGCATGATGATGACTGGTACACAGAAGTCAAGGATTTTATCAGACAAAATACAATGATGGTACCACGCTATGAGGGATATTCACTTGATAGCGATGGTTTATTGAGGTATAGAAGTCGGATTTACGTACCGCCAAATGACGAGTTGAGGATGTTGAACCTAAGCGAGGCTCATAGAGCAGTTTACATGGCTCACCCGGGAGTTACAAAGATGAGGGCAAACCTCAAACCCTTATTCTTTTGGAAAGGAATGAAGGCCGACATAGTTAACTTTGTGGCTAGATGTCTATAGTGTCAGCAGGTAAAGGATGAACATAGACACCTGACAGGATTACTTCAAACACATGCCATTCCGGAATCGAAATGGGAAGTTATATCGATGGATTTTATTGTTGGTTTTCCACTGATGGCGAGGAGACATGACTCGATTTTTGTAGTAGTAGACACTCTAACGAAGAGTGATCACTTTATTCCTGTGTGTACGACGTATCAGGCACCTGACATAGCGAGAGTTTTCATCAGCGATATTGTGAGGCTGCATGGAGTGCCTAAAAATATTATATCGGATCGAGGATCAGTGTTTACTGGACGATTTTGGACGAGTTTCCAAGAGGCCTTGGGAACCTAGCTTAACTTTAGTACTGCATATCACCCAGAGATGGACAGACAGACAAAACGTACAAACCAAACCCTGGAAGACATGCTGCGCATGTACGTGATGGACCAACAAAAGCGCTGGGAGGAATTCTTGCCTCTAGTAGAGTTCGCTTACAACAACAGTTACCAGAGCACCATTAAGATGGTGCCTTTTGAGTTTCTTTATGGGTGACCATGTCGGACACCCTTGAGTTGGGATCAGCTTGAGGATAGGGTCCTGGTGGGACCAGAAGCAATCCAAGAAATGGAAGAGCAGATGCAATCCATAAGACAAAGGATTAAAGAAGTGCAAGATCGACAGAAGAGTTATGCCGATGCGCACCGAGTCGATGGTAGCTACAAGATCGGCGATCGAGTCTTCTTGTGGGTTAAACCGCATAAGAGTTCGATCAAGTTTCAAAAGGGAGCTAAAATCTCTCCTAGTTTCATGGTACCTTTCAAGATTGTGGAGAGAAAGGGGCCCGTGGCCTATCGACTAGCCTTACCTGATTCTTTGAGGTGTATGCATGATGTTTTTCATGTATCTGTTTTGAGACATTATATTAGTGATCCTACACATGTGATTGACCTGAGTTCCTTGCAGGTATCGAATGAGGGAGCGCTCATGGCTGAGCCAGTCCGCATCTTAGATCATCGCATTTGACAGTTACGGCGTCGAACGATAGATCAGGTCAAGGTCCAATGGGACAGTTATAGTCCACACTCGGCGACCTGGGAGGACGCAGATGATATGTGTCAGCAGTTTCCATTTTTGTTTGATGGATAGACTTATGATACTGTGATACTCTATTTTTGCATTATACTGAGAAACTTCGGGACGAAGTTTAGACCAAGAGGGGGTGCATGTAACATCCCACTCTGGCGCACTGAGAACACTTATTATTTGAGGACACTTGCTCGCAAGTGATCTGGACCCTTTTTATGTTAGACCTTTTATATTTGAGTATGATGTGATTGACAGATGACATGATGTGTTACTATTTGATGTAGACAGGTGCTATTGACTCAGTTTTATTGAGTGATGTAGGGTTTTTGACCTTGAGGATGCAGAGGCATCGGTAGAACCCCCTTGGACTCCGGACTGAGCCAGGGAGTGTGCTTTTGGGTTGATATGTTTATTATGATGTTTCATTTGATTTGATGATTTGATGTCAACTTTTCTGACATGATTATTGGTGATGCAGGCTAACGATAGCTTTCCGACTTGACTCACATATGGAGTAAAGGGGCCACACACAATTGCAGAGAGGTTGAGGGAGAGGGGTGGACAGCAGCCCTGCCACCGCCTGCTAGCACTCCTGTCATGGCTCGAACTGTAGGTTAACGATTACCTAGTTCGAGAGGACCCACGATGTCGTGAGGGCCGACTGTGATAGTCACTCACGATGATTCTAAGGGGCGCGCAATAAGGCGAGGGCATTATTCCTTAGAGCCTTTAGTCTCCTACTATCTCACCTAGCGGAGTATTGACTCCAGGGGTTATAGAGGTCTACCAATCAGTTATGTTGGCGAGTGGCACCCTTGGAGCACGTGGTGCATCCTGAAGGGCACATCGCACAAAAGAAACTCAGTTGGAAAGTGGCACCCTAGGAGCACGTGGTGCATCCTGAAGGGCACGTCGCCAAAAGAAATTCCAGAGGCGAGTGGCACCCTTGGTGCACGTGGTGCGACCTGAAGGGCACGTCGCAATATAGGTGGTTGAAGGAGTCAACCTAAGTAACCCTAAGTCATCAACACCTAAGTAAAACCTTAAGAATTACCCTTAACCAATCGTTGCCTAGCTCAGAATATAAACCCTAAGCCTAAGACCTTATAGAAACTGGGGGGGGGATTTTATTGTGGCCTTAACAAATGTAAATTAAAAGAAAAAGTGGAAAACAAAAACTCAGACCATCACCCTCTCTTTATCCTTGTCTACTTAATAAAACTATCCTCCATCGCATAGATCCTCCAGTATCCATCTCCCTTATACTTGTCTAGTTCACTTTACTATATCGCCATCCCTCCTCGTAAATCCTATTTATTCGTTTTTGTAAAACATTTACTTTTCCCCTATATTGGTTTTCCATCACCTTAATCTCTCTTTAATCCTAAATATACAGATATATAAATGGTAATTTAAATGATGAATGCATGCTTATTAATAGAAAAATGAATATATATATATGTATATTTATATTATAAACAAATTATAAACAAATAAAGTAAAGCATGTGAAAATAAAAGGAATTTAAAAAAATGAGCGCACATACCCTTGAGTTTTTGAAAAGAAAAAAAAAATGAAATATTTAAACAAAATAAACTAAAAAGAAAAATAAGAAAGTCAAAAGAGAAAAAGGGGGGGAAACCTAAGAAAAAGAGGGATTAGGGTTTGAAGTCTGAATAAAGGAAAGGAGGAGGGGGAAAGAGGAGGACTTTTTTTTTGCTGAGATTGGTATTGTTATGCTGGAGAATAGAGACTGACTGATTGCTGGTAGGAGTTG
>ML789205.1:990823-1022565 GCA_009831015.1 Picea engelmannii | reverse complement strand
GGAATCCTCAGCAGACTTGAGTGGTAGCTCAGCCTTGGAGGCGAGCTGAGGAGCTAGTTACTCTCTGATTGTGTGTGGCCCCTTTGTGGCTCGGGGGGCTGAGGGGGAAGAAGAGTACCCCTAGCGTTTGGCTGGGAGGTACCAGTGAGTTCTTCGCGGTCGGCAAGCAGGAGTAGGACCGACAGGAGCGTTGGAAGCGTTGTGGAAAGTGAATAAGGAAAAGGTATGTTCCTGAACTGAGTAGAGTAGAATGGATAGTGATTTATTGCTGTTATTAGGGTTGTATTGTTGTGGAGTTTTGTTTCCAGTCCTTCATACCCAGTAAAAAAAAAAAAAAAAGAGAGAACGACGGTTCTTTAGAAAATCTTCGTTTTTAACTAGTGTAGTTGAGGGTTCAGGTATTTCGTTGGGGTTTCTGCTATTTTGTTTGTGGGAATTATGGGGAAGTAGGGCTTACTCTTTTACCCTGGGTGTGGTCATTGTATTGGGCAAATTTTATTATCTCCTTGGCCTTGTCGTTTTACCTTGGGCGTAAATTTTTTTTGTATACGAGCTTGATTTGCAGTTGGGTTTTATTTTTGATACCTTGGAGTTTATATTTATTGGGCCCTTTTATATCTCGGTGGGTTTCCTTCTTACTTGGTTGATTTTACTTACCCGTGGTGTATTTTTCTAGTGGGTTTACGTTTTCTTACCATGGGCACATTGCTCTCAGTAGGGTTTCGTTTTTTTTTATTACCTGGGGCGTCGTTTTTATTTGAATGTTAGGTTCCTTTCGAAGCTCTTTGAATGTTTTTGGTTTCTTATTGGAATGAATCTGATTCCACTTGCCTTGTATTAATAATGGATGATACGTTAGTGAGTAGTGAGATAGATGGATAGCGGCCCTTCTGGACTTCGGCCCGCCCAAGGTTTGAATTGAAATGTATTAAGTTTTAAATAAAATAAAATAAAATTGTTAGATTTATTTGTATAGTGTCAAAATTTGATATATATATTATACGAGATCTGGTGGCATTTTGTGTGTTCAAGTAGGAAGCCTTGAAATAAATTCCTCAACAATTTTCTGGACATTGTGTTAATGCTCTTCTTTGCCAATTCCCTTTTTCGCTTTACCTGTTCGCTACCCTTGGAAGGCTTATTGGGATGGTTAGAAGTATTAAATCTCCACTAGTGCATACTTAAGCCTCGTCACCCATGAATCTTGTTGTTGTCTCTGTATTAAAGTTTATAAAATATCGGTGTATCTCAGAAATTGAAACTTAGCACAACCGCCTCCTCATTTTTGAACTAAATTGATGGAACATCCTCGTTTCATTCCTACCTCTTACCAATCCCTTAACCTGCCCTTGCCTTAGAGGCCATCGTAAGATAGAGGGATGGGGCGTTCTGGAATTCAACCATACCAAGGATTGAACCTCAACTCAAAGAATCAGTCAGGGTAAGATTTCTTCTGTTTCTATCTATTACTTTTATTCTTCAGCTTCTATCCATTCATTCTTAATCGGTGCTATAACTCTATGACTTCCGTGTCTACACCTAATCAATTAATCCGTGATAAAGGTTCTGTTAAGGGAGAACATTAATATATCCAACAATCAATTAAGGGAGAACGACCTAAATCAACCATGCATTGGCACTCACACTGGTCATTTCCATCCATCAAACGGGTTTCTCAAGATTACAACATGTTGTATAAGAAGACCTAGAAAATGTACAGACCTCCTGGAATAGCGTGCTGCGTACTAACTCACTGTTAAGATTTTATTTAAGTTCGAGTCTTGAACCTTGCTGGAGGGCGTGGTCGGTTGTAAGATACAATATTAAATTATAGTCGGCAAACTTCGAAGAAATAAATTTCACCATTTTACTTGGGTGTTAACCGTTGGCGCTTTTGGGACCCTTAATACTTGGGAATTCAAAGCATTAAAAATAAAGAGTTTAGATTTCATTCAAAATATGTTAATTTCTGAATTATTTCTATTTTTTTTTTATTGGTTTACGTTTATTTAATTGATTTAAACCACGTGCACCCAGTCTGTCCACTGCCCAGTGCATTTTTCCAAGGGCATGCCAGTCAAGGGTGGCGATTTCTAGCCAGGACGTTGTCACCATTTTCTTGGAATCTACGGCAGCGTTTAAGTTACCGCCAACCATAATACCTCTATAAATCGTCGGCATGCTTCCAGCATTAATGCTGAAGGCTACCCCGAATTTACCCTAACCCTTTCAACAAACGGTGGAAATCACTTTTTATTTAACAATAACTCAACAGTGTTTTCGTAGGCTCATTAATGACCTATAAGTTAATAAATCTAATCAGGATTTAAATAAAGAAAACGGGATACAATCTGAGTACAACCCATGTTGTTATTCAATTAGTAAAAGGAGAACGTCGTCTTAAGGTGGATCATTAATTCTTGGACACAACCCTCTATTGAGAGAACAGATATCGAATAATTAATTCTTGGCTTAAATCATGGTATTTGTTATTTTCGGACAATTATTGAATCATTAATTCTTGGTCTAAAATAATTGTATTGATATTCGGCCAAAACCCTAATTACGGCTATTTCTAGGGTTGTAGATTATGGCTCGTTAAAACTTTTACATTATGTCGTCGGGCATATGAATTAGAGAATTAGTTGCATGGGCATTTAATTTGTGCTTGTTTATATAAGGGATATTTGCTTAAATTGCAATGGAATACTTGTGTAAATTGCAATAAAAATATTGGTTTTAATTATTGTCATTTTAACGTTTTTTTTTCTTGATCTTTTTCCAATAATGTCCTCCTTAAATTATTTGACATTTTAATATGGTTGTCTTTACATTTTGCCATTTTTAAATAGGTGATGGTATTGTCCATTTTTCAACATAAAGCTACTTGTATCCTTGTAGTTACTTATTATGATGACACTTGTCTTTTAATATCGATATGTTAGAGGTGGAAGGAATTATCTTATGTAGGGCTCCTTTTTAAATAATGCTATTTAAACCCTTTCATTTTACATATTGTAATTGTATAGCTTGCGAACGGTAAATATAATGGTTAATTTACTTGATTGCCATGGTAACAATTGTTAAATTACAATAATGGTCATTGTTTTAATTTGCAATGTTATGATGTTGTTGACTTGAGTTATTAATGTTGTCAATTCGCAAAGACTTATGTTTGCTAAGGGCAAGGATTGATAAAGTTTAAATCAAATGCTAATGATGAAGATTGAACTGCAACCCTAGAAATTGCTTAAGAGCATTGGTGATACTTGTTAATTTGCACTAGTATTATTTGTTATAATTTGCCATGTTAACGATGATGGATGAATCACAATGTCAATAATTGTTTAATGGAAATGTTCGTGATGGTGTTTAACTTGCAAGGTTTTACTCGTTAAATTGAAGGTTAAGCTTAAGGTCGAAATCGCAGCGCAGTCTTGTTAGGGTATTCCAGCATATGGTAATAAATTAGGAGTGGGTAGTTTTAGAGTCCTCCTGACTTGCGTCTCCCGTAGAGGTTATGATTGTCCCTGATTTTATAGTACTTTGTGGTATGGTTTGGCGTAGTCTTTTCGTGTCGGGCGGGTCATAGACACCTTTTGTAGCTTAGTATGTATGTCTGCGTGTAAATCCGGTGGAAGGAATCCAGTGCCGTATCAAGAGTCTCGGGCTGTTTAAAGGCACAGTTCCACTCTTGCGACACGCTCTGAGCCGTATTAGTAGTCTCGGGCTGTTTAAAGGCACAGTTCCACTAGTGAGACTCTACTGTTGGATTCTTTCATTCTGTGACAGTACTGTGCCTAACCCCTGGTGTCTTTCTGCTTACCATTGCTAGTCGCATGCCTTATCTCCATGGGAGTCTATTTCTTGTTGTCACTATGATATGTCGGGTCGTCTTGATTGGGTTCATCCTACTTGTGTTTGGTTGGTTCGGTTGGTGACATAGTGTCAAGGGGGTTGTTACTTCTACATGCGCGCACACACAATAACAAACACAAAAAAAAAAATTTGCACCGGTTGACAGAGTAGTTGTCCTTAACTAGGAGGGTTCTTACAGAGAACCAAAAGCCATCGAAAGAAGATCTACGACATCAAGGATCAGGTTGTATATTTATCTTTCAGTTAATTCAATACATGAATATGTCCCTTTCCCATAATGATGATGTCATCTTATTACATGATTCCTTGATCACATGTATAGACTAAGTATTGAATATATTAATTTGCTTGTACTTTGATTGGTTTGTACTGTTGTGATTGGACGGCACAAGAGCATCGAAGAAGAGCGAGGAACAACAGATATTTAAGGAGAGCGTTCATAAGGTATGTCCACTATCCATTTCTCTTAGTCCATTCAATAGTCTAGATCTAGGGAAAGAGTAGTATTATGTCTTGCTTTGTTCTAGATCCAGGTGGATCTAGGGAGATTGGTCTGTGTCCACACTCACGAATTTATCCTGAAACAAAATTGGTGACTCCAGTGGGGAGCATCCCTTTTTGTCTTTTTGGTTTTTGTATTTTCTGTGGCCATTTTCTCTGGTTGCCTTTTTCTCTTGATTTGTAAATCTCTGAGTCCTCAGGATACCTTGAGTGACCTTCTGGGTCCAAGAGCCAGTTTGGATTTTGCTTAATTTTTCAAAATTTTCATTACTTTTAGGGATTCCTGCACTGTGCCCATTAGAAGCCTGTGAGAACCCTGATAGTTCGCACCTTTCTTATATATTCTAGTGCGAACTGTTCGCATTCTACATTGAAGTGACTTGCAAGAATTTTACATTCTCGCACTGTGTCCAAGGCTTGCCTGCGGGCAGATTTTCAAAAATTTTTGAAATTAAATTTTGACTTCATCAACAACTTAGATCTATTGATTTACACCTTTTTGACTCTTTGGATTACTGGCTTACCTATTCTTTGCTTTCTTTTGCTTACTGGACTTGATCTAGGTTTTCTAGGCTTGTTCTTGCTTTGGTCACTTGACTTTCATCTCTTAGCCTTTATTGGTATTTTTCTTCTCTCTGATTACTGGAGTGGAATGTGTCGTGTTGGTTAAGAATCAGTGATTGATTGGAAGTTAAGATTTTAATGTTTCTCTTGTACTTGTTGGTCCAAAAGGACAATTTTCATTTGCATTGAGAAGCTCTTTTGGTTTGTTTTTGTTTTTTCTTTCATTGAAAGTTTTTGGATTGGGTTGTTTATTTTGGTTGTTATAATTTGGTTTTCTTTTCTCATTCATTAGAGTTCCTCTTGGAAAGTGAATTCTATGTTTTCTTTCAAGATCTTTGTTTTACTTTTGAAACACCATTGAAAATCAAAATTTTAAAGTATTGAAGTTCTGAAAAAGACATCTAAACATCGGTCATTGATACATGATTGTTTGTATTAGCATCAAAAAGGAAATTGAGCATTGTAATATTGAGATTGATTCAAAAATTGTTCTCTCTCTCCAATAACTAGGATTCATCGAATGAAAAAGATTACATTTCATCACATCCTTGCATTGATTGGGTCAGAGTCGCACATCATTGAGTTTCACTTCCATTGCCTTTGAGTAAACAACAACCATTAAAAACATTGCGCGCTATTAAAATTGATTTAGTAACTCTTTTCTAGGGCTCTTTTACACCAACATTTAGCTCAGGCTAGTGCTTTGGAGTAGGAAGAGAGACACACTCTCCAAAAGCTCAAAAACACACAATAGCATCTTGAGATAGGGAGTGTAAAATTCCATTGGCCACATATTGTCCTGGGAAGCCCTTCTAACACAAGGGTCAAGCATTAGGTCGCATTGGTATTGGCAGAGATACTAACCTGCTCTGTTGACATCGATGTGGAGATTGCACGTATTATGGGGGTCACTCCGAGGTATATCCACAATTATGAGTGGAAGCCTTTGAGTTGATTTTGGGCTCGATACCCTGCCTTTGCGTGTGGATCGGACTGACGATTGTTTCCCCAGGCAGTAATTTTTTCTGTGGTAACCTTAGTGGCCTTTCTCTCTAGGTTCTTACCTAAGGTGACTGTGGAGGGGAAAGTCTCCACGATACCTGGAATCGACGTTGATCAAACTCACTCGGGCTCCTTGGAGGGTATACCCACGATTATGTGTGGGAGCTTGCACCAGGGCGTAAGTCTGTTAAGCAGGTTGTCAACGTAACTTTTCCACCTTAGCCCTGCCCCTTCTTGTCTCGTTGTTACGACATTGGATTTCATCACCAACTAGTGGCTTCGATATTAGAAGGTATTGTTTGCTTGGTAATTGTCTCTAGATTTTGTTTACTATTGTATGTTGTTGTTTTCTTGTAGTTGACCATAGGATTTTCGTTGGGGAGTTTATTACTCATTTACAATTTCTCCCCCGCGACGTTTGCGTAGGATGCAAGGATTGTCTCCGGAGCATCCGGAAGCTTCACAACCTTTTCACACAACAACACCTGAGGGTACCGCTGAGGATTCCCCTCGTTCAGGTGAAATCCCTCTTGTTCCTCTACCACACGTGGACATAGGTGACGTCTCGGAAGTCTTTACACCACCTCCACAAGTACATACTACTGATCCTCTTGTGGAATTTCGAATTACCAATACTATAAAGGATTATCGTATTCGTTGTGGTGAACGACCTTCAGGACGATTTCATCTTTCTGGTGAAGATCTTCCATCTACTGAATCAATTGTTGGGCCTTCTCACAATGTAGTTGGCCAAGATCCTTTTTGGTCAGGTGATTTCCGACGAGTCTTGTTTGGTACTGAATCCCCTGTCTACGAAGTCATCGACCCTTTTGTGTTTCCTGAACAAGGAACTGCACCAGAGACTACCACCTATCGTTTTGTTCTCCCTCCTGAGATGGCCCATCTCGCAAATACTATGAGTGTCCAAACTGAGATTCCTGCAACTACTCTTGCACCTATTAACACTAAGAGAATACCTGAGGCTACTCCAAATCTACCTCCTAGTTACCATGCGTTAAATCCTATGTTGAATGCTCTGCATCCAACACCACCCCAAACTCCAGCAGGTTCTCCGGGTGGTCCTCAGTTTCCTGGGCATCCTATCCCCGGTTTCATCCTGACACTCCCACAGTTTCCTACTGGTAATCCTAATGCTAGTAGAATTATTCCGACTGTTGCACCTAATGTACAAGTTCCTGTTGGTGGTCAGGGATGTAATTTTCCTTTTCCCAGACCTACTGCAACTATTGCACAACCTACCATTGGTATACAACTTCCGGGTGGGACTATCCCTTTGGTAGGGGCACTGACCTCACCGTTAGGACCAAACATACCTCCTGCATTGGCCCATCATTGGAATTAACTTATGCAAAACTTTCCTCAAAATGCTGGGGGGCAACAAGTTGTCCCTACTCCAGGCCAACCATATCCAGGGGTGACTAATCCTATCTGGGGCTCTGGTCAAACCACTCAACCCCAAACTCAACGTCAAAATCCTTGGGGTTATTATCCTATTCAACCACCACAGGGCCAACCAGGATCTTCTCTCTGGGGGCAAACTGCATACGGTCCTATTGGTCTACCCACAGGGCTTCCTCCCCAAATTCACTAGTATCCACAAGTGAATTGGCAATTGCCTTTTCTTGCTACTCTGGATTTTCCATACTTGTCTAGGATTCTTAACGATCCTATTCGTCACTCTCCCCAATGGCCTGCTATTCCTGCAAAGCTTCCATCGGATATTCCAAAATTCGATGGGAAGGCGGGAGAGGACCCGAATAATCATGTCATGACTTTTCATTTGTGGTGTTCGTATAACTCATTGATGGACGACTCCATTAGGTTGCATATTTTTCAAATAACTCTTACAGGTGCTGCTGCGAAGTGGTACATTGAATTACCGTGAGGTTTCTTTTCCGATTTTAACACCCTTGCAATGGCTTTCCTAACACATTACCAGTTACCGATCCGTTACGATACTGGAACTGAGATTTTAACCTCTTTCAAACAAAGTACGAGCACTCATATATCTGATCATATTCATGAGTGGCGATGAAGGAGACGTCTCATCAAACTTGAGCTTCCTGATCAGTTACTGGCAGAATGGTTTACAAAATTGGAAAAGACATTGCTATGGTTGGTGTTGTCACCGAAGAGCAGGCTATTAGTCGTGCTCAGTATCTCGATCTCGTTTATTTGCAAACGGGAACCTTGTATGATTTATTGCCTGATCTACCTTGTCCTGGTACTTCTACTACTTCTACTGCTCCGGTTTCCTCACATGCAGCTGATGGTGTGATTGGTTCCACTCATAGCCACTCACATTCCGTGTCCACTACAACCCCAAAATCCAATTCTTCTAATGTACAAAGTACTTCGTCTCCTGCTCCTCCCGCCGGTAAAACTTCTGAAGTGAACGTTGTTCAGTCCACGCCGACCAGTAAGACTAAGTCTAGAAAAGGGAGAGGCAAGAATAAGGAGGGTAAAAACAATAATCCTAATGAACAAACCAAACCACCTCCTGTTCATGACCGGGATAAACGCAAGCCACACTATCCTTGCCTTATGTGTGGTGACGATCACTACACGAAGGATTGTCCGAGATGTGCCGAGGTCACCAAGTTCCTTCAAGGAACACCGAAACCTTCTACGCCAGCTGTCTTGTCTCAACCCTTTCCGTCTCAACAATAGGCTTCATTAGTCATCCATGACCAACCCTCTACCTCTACACGGTCATATGTTTTGATGTGCACTGGTGATTCCATGAAGAACAATGTTGCACTTACCACTAGAGATAAAGTCTATACTCCTTCTAAGGAGAAGGTTGATGACTTACCACCTGATTTGGTTCAGCCCTCTCCACCGAATCCACCTACAAATGGTCCTCTTCATATCGAACGACCAAGTCTTGATACAGTTTTACGACCTCCCAAAGGTGTTGTTAAGAATTCGACATTCAATCCTCATGCTAGGGCAGACCAGAACTATAGTATTGTCGAAGATTTGGCCCAAGCACCCTCAGCGATGTCTGCCCTCGAAGTCCTTCAGTCTTGTCCTGCGCAGCGAAGGGCTCTGTTGAAAGAGATAGTTGGAATTGATCCTACAGATTCGAATTTGATAGTCTTTAACTTGGATAATCATATTCCAAGGTTACCCCCACAACTTTCATTTCAGATATAGGTTGTGGTCACCGACAAGAGAATTTGTCGGACAGTTGTTGATGAAGGTGCCTCTACATGCGTAATGTCTTTTTCTTGTTGGAAAGCCATTGGCTCTCCATCGTTAACGGAATCACAAAACACTTTGAGAGCCTTCAATGGCTCCAGTTTTAAACCATACGGTGTTCTTCCCTCATTGCCTATTACTCTAGAAGGTAAGACCGTCCAGATAGAAGTGGAAGTTTTCGATACTCCTCTAGATTATAATCTTCTCCTTGGACGAAGTTGGGTCGGTTCTATGCGTGCTGTCATGTCAACCCTTTTCCGTGTCCTACATTTTCCTCACCAGGTTAAAGTGGTCACGGTTGATCAACTTGCTTTCTTTAATGCCAATACTCACATGGGCAATGTACCGTTCATAGAAAACACCCCACCGGGTTATGAGAATGTTGGTGTCGATCTTTTGAAAGATTCGTCATTACTGGGTACATTTCCCATACCACCACCACCCAATATTCCAAGCCCGTTAGTTGCATCTATTAACATGATCTCTACCATACCTCATGAACTTCCAGTGTCTGTCGACCCTTGGATAGTCCCTGATCCTCGAGATCATGTTTGTTTTGGCGACGTTATGCCGTTAAGTCCGGTTGAGTCTGCTTACCAAGCTATTCAATTGACAAACCATACTACTTCTTCTTGTGAGGAGTTGTCTCCTGATCCTTTCCATGTTGTTTTTCCAACTGATGATATGATCATGTCCGTCTTGGTTGACCACCCTTGGGATGATGGACATCATCGTTCCATACTATTTCTGGAACAACAGACTCTTGAGAACTACCAACGGATTTCAACTTCGTCAACCGTTGTTGTTATTACGACTGTTCCTGGACCTACACGAGATGTGTTTGCAGAAGGGAACCTTAGTAACATTTCTCCCACGATACCCATAGATATCTCAGTGAAACCTGGAATCATCGAGAACGTTCATATTGGAGCTTCGTGTTCTCCCGACAAAATTGTCACCTATACTTCCCTGTTTAAAGAATTCCGTGACATTTTTGCTTGGAGTTACAAAGAGATGTCAGGTATTGACCCTTCTATTGTGGTTCATGAAATTAAGACATACCCTGGAGCCAAGCCGGTTTGACAACGCCTCCGCCCTGTCCATCCACGTAAGGCGGCAACCATTAAAATTGAAGTTGAAAAACTCCTTAAAGCCAGTTTTATTTATCCTGTGGCATTGACAAAGTGGGTGTCTAATCCAGTACCGATCGATAAAAAAGGTGGTAGTATATGCATTTATGTTGATTATCGGGATATCAACAAAGCTTGTTCGAAGGACAATTTTCCAACCCCTTTCGTTGACCAAATTGTCGATGACTGTGCCGGTAGTGAAATCTTTTCCCTCATGGATGGATTTTCTGGCTATAATCAAATCAACATAGCTCCCGAGGACCAACATAAAACGACTTTTATTTGTCCTTGGGGTACTTTCGCCTACAAGAAACTCCCTTTCGGTCTGAAGAACGCAGGTGCTACGTTCCAACGTGCCATGTCTTACGCATTTCACGATATCAAGAATATTGTTCAACCCTATCTAGATGATTTTCTGGCTCACTCTTTACGTAGGGTCGATCACCCTAATCATCTCCGAGCGATCTTCGTTTGTTGTTGATTCTATCGCATTCACCTAAACCCTCATAAATGTGTTTTTTGCGTAGAATCTGGCCGTCTCCTCGGTTTCATTGTTTCATGCCATGGGATCCGGGTTGATCCTATCAAGGTCGAGGCAATTCTTAATCTACCTCCTCCTTCTTCTTTACGCCAGTTACAAAGTTTGCAGGGGAAAGAAAATTTTCTTCGTCGATTCATCCCAAATTACGCCGATATTACTCGAGGTTTCACATGTCTTTTAAAGAAAGATTCAGAGTTTGTCTGGGATAAGGTTGCCAACGATGCCTTTGAAGCTTTAAAATTATCCCTCATAAAAGCTCCTCTTCTTTTTCCTTCGGATTATAGTCGAGATTACTTTCTTTATCTAGCTGCGTCCAAGTATACCATTGGTATGGTTCTCGTTCAGGAGGATGACAACCACGATGAACATGTTATTTATTACTTGACTCGAAATTTATCATCCACAGAAGTCAAGTACCAACATGTTGAGAAACTGGCTTTGGCTGTTGTCCAAGCAGTCCAACATTTTCATCACTATATCCTCTCCAGGAAGACTATGGTGATTTCACACTGTAACCCCATGCAACACATATTGACACGTCAATTGCTAGGGGGAAAGTACTCCAAGTGGATTGTTATTCTCCAGGAGTTCGATTTGGAATTTGATCGTGCCACGTCGAAGAAGTCCCTGGTTTTCGCTGAGTTGATTTGTGATTTTCCCCACACTGCAACGGAAAAAGTAGTAGTTGATTCGTTACCTGATGAGTCACTTTTCCTTATCAGTATAGACGATATTTGGTATGGAGATATCATTATCTATCTGCAAACTCAAACTTTCCGGCCTGCGTTGTCCAGTGTTGAACGACGTCGTGTTCGTTATCAAGCCTGTCACTATATTATCCTTGGCGATACTCTTTACCTTCGAGGCATTGATTCTGTCTTTTGACGTTGTTTGAATTTTGACGAAGCTGAGAAAGTTTTGAATGATTGCAACTTTGGAGCATGTGGTGGTCATATGTCTGGGTATGCTACTGCTCAGAAAATATTACGTGCAGGTTATTTTTGGCCTTCCTTGTTTCATGACTGCATTATTGTTGTTCAGAAGTGTCATGCCTGCCAGACCTATAATTGGAAGATTCGGTCGCATCCTGCTCCACTTCATCCTGTAGTCTCCGTAGGTCCGTTCGCTAAATGGGGCATTGATTTCATGACATGTCACCCTCACTCGACCAGGGGGCATGGTTACATTATTGTCGCTGTTGATTATTTTACTAAGTGGGCCGAGGCAATGCCGACATTCGATAATACTGGGAAGACTGCATCACTTTTCCTTTTCAACCATTTCATTACTCATTTTGGTGTTCCTCAGGCTATCGTTACCGATCATGGTAGTCATTTTAGAAATAATATAATGTCTGAACTTACAGAGAAGTTGGGCCTTCATCATGATAACTCAACGCCCTATTATCCAGAGGCTAATGGTCAGGTCGAAGCCATCAATAAGGTTCTCATCACTATGATTCGACGGATGATAGGAATCCATAAAAATAGCTGGCACACAATGTTATTTTCGGCATTGTGGGCATATCGGACGTCTGTTAAGTCTGCCACAGGATTCACGCCTTTTCGATTAGTTTATGGCATGGAAGCCATTCTGCCGATAGAATGTGAGATTCCGTCTTTGAAACTAGTTGTAGAACTTTTACCAAATACTTCTGCCGAAGAGAAACGTCTGTTGTATCTAATGCGACTAGACGAGACTTGTCGTGACGCTACTCTTGTTTTAGAAGCTCAGAAGAAATGTGTTAAGGCACAGTAAATCAAGCATGTCAAACCTCATGTCTTCTCTGAAGGAGATCTTGTTCTTCTATATGAACAAGATAAAGATGTTTTAGGAGCTAGGAAATTCAAACCAATGTGGCGTGGGCCTTACATTGTTAGCAAAGTTTTGGCAAAGGGGGCATATGAGCTAGTGGATTATGATGGGGTACCTTTGAGCGAACCCAGAAATGGGTTGTACTTAAAGAAGTACAATGCATAAGTCATTTGTGAATGAAGTATGTGTATTTTTATGTATCATACTGAGTGTGTGTGATTACTTTTATCTTTGAGTTTGATGTTATTTGGTCTCTACCCTTACAATTACGTTGTGTTTGATTGCCATATGTCAGAGTATTCACTACCTTATATTGGCTTCGCTGATGGTGCTAGCCATAGTACTCGGAACTTAGCTTCCGCTGCCTGGGCTATCTATGCCCCAACAAACGAGCTTATATATTTACGAGGTGTATGTCTTGGGTGGGCAACCAACAACATCGCAAAGTATAGCATCGTAATTGAGTTATTGGTTGATGCTATCTCTTTTTGAATTCATCGTTTGGTTGTGTGACTTGACTCGCAACTAGTAGTGCTACAGCTAAGTAATGTCTATTCTATTCGAAGTCCTACATTATTAAGAGTATATTTGCGAATTCACCTCTTGGAAAGACATTTTGATTATATAGAATATCAACACATTCCGAGAATTCTTAATACATTGACAGATGCATTAGCTAATTATGTATTAGACAGGCATTTAAATCACTTATAAATTAAACACATTAAAATGTACACAAATGTAAAGTAAGCCGGTAGGAACCATGTATATATATAACGATCAAAGTCTGTATTTAAACAATGATTCCGAAGACCAAAATATCAAAAATGGAAGCTCACGGCTTCTACATAACGATATCATGACATCAATGATGTTCACGATAGCATGCTAAAGTCCTGGCTACTCTGCGGAGAAAACGACCCATAGAGGCCGAGACTCCCACGGTATGACGCTGATCACGTCAGGGGATCTCTTCCAGAGGCATATCTGGAACATCATGCATCAATCCCTCTAAGTTCTGCTCCACTGTAAGGTAGTCCTCGGCATACTGGGGGACCAGAACTACTGCTTCTCCTCGCCGCTGAACAGGAGAGCTACCAGCTGGTCTGTGTTCCCCAACATCTGTGTTATCAATACAATTTGGTGTTAGTCTTCGGTTAGAATTACAAAACCAAAAACATTTAATATAATGAAAATACAAAAACATCTAAAAAGTTAAAAAGTTAGTGTACTTCTTACCAATGTTTCCCCATTGTGTATCTTCAGAGAGGGCGAGTTCAGGATCACCTCGAAAGTCCAAGCCAGTGTATGCATAATCCTCTATCATCACTACCTGGCCTTGGAGCCAGTCAAAGAAATGATCGTCATATCCGACGATAGGTCCTGCCACATTCCTAGCCATGAGCTGGCACCATCGTAGCATCCGTGGATCTCTGGGACCCGGGAAATGCCAATCTTCCTGAAGCTTGTACACTGGGATTATCTCACAGAAGAAGGACACTAACATCGATCCATATCCAAACTGCTTCAAGTCTCCACACCTTCTTTTTGTCAGTTGTTTCTTGAGAATGCATAGAATTGCATCAGCCCAGTTGAAAACCCAGGGCTCAAGACACTCGAGGGCATACTGAAAGTATCTCTGTAGAGCCATGTGCAGGGCAACATTGCCTGACATTCGAGCTATAGTAAAGAGAACGGTACAGAGAGTGATATCAGTTACTCCCCAAATAGCCACCTTTCCCTTTTGTCTTTCTACCTCTGGTACGCAATACTCACAGAAATACTCACTCATTTTCATACCGCCTCTGCGACTGCCAGTCAAACTGACATAAGAACCTCGTCGTGACAACCCAGTCAGGAAATAGATATCCTCAATATCTATTGTCAATGTATGGGCACTGATGTTAAACACCTGCTGATCCGGATCCCACATCTGGACTAAATGCTCCAAGAAATAGACTTGGGCTCTCATGCCCAGTATCCGGAAGTACTTTAAGAGACCGCAATCTCTCAAAGAGGCAATGGTTGGTGGGTGATTTTTGGCGGCGGCATTATCATCTTCGTGTTCATGTTCCCTCCATTCGAGCACCATTGTGTGACTATTAACCTGCATGGCCATCATATAAAGATAATTAGTAATCTTAAAATGTGAGAAAATTGGTTTTTATTGGTCAAAACATTATGCAAAATTTTGACTATGCGTTGTTCGTAGGCGGGGTATAATACACAGTGCGGATTTCCCGCACACTACTTGAAGCCTGCCTGCGGGAATAAGAACTTCTCGCAGGCCCTATATGGGTAGCCTGCGGGAATCCTTTCACGCGCATAGGGTTTCAAAACTCGACCAAAAACTTCAATTTTAACCAATGAAATCATAAAATAAAACCATGAAAGGCTAAGGAATTGGACACTTACCAGTTTGATCCAGACAGTTCATGAAATGACGCCTTGAAGCTCCCGAAAATTGACGGTGAATATTGGAGGTAAAATGGTAATTTTTGCACTAAAATGGTGAATGGATAAAAACATATGGTAAAAATGAGTTGTAAAATTGTTTTATTCACTTTTTACCATAGTGAAAGTGAGTTTTTTCATGTTTATTCGTCGTTTTACCCTAATTACTAATGTGAAAGTGAGTAAAATGACTGCAGGTACCTAATGAGACGATTATGGACCAAAAAAATTCTGAAGTATGGTGTTTTTATTTGGTTTTCTATGGTTTTGATCTAAAAACCTCAAGTGCCTTTTATCCATTCTAGCACTTGTGAAAAACTTAGAACGTGATCGAGCGTTGTTTTATCTCTTTTCCGGGCTCGATGAGGTTACACGAAAAAGGAACCCCCCTGGAGTTGACTTTAAGCCCTTTTCACGACTCCCTAAACATGAAAAGATTGTCGAGCGACCTGGCTATTTTCACGCTCGTTAAAGTATTTGAACTTATGCGTCCTCCGAGCGATAGTTTAACCCTTTTTCGGTGTCGTTGGACTATTGTACGAAAAAGGCACTAAGAGAGTTCTCTTTTTAAGTGTTTTTTCCAAACTCTATAATTTTGAAAAACCTTCGAGTTTTCTATCTCTGGACTCGTTAAACAAACATTGACAGACCCGTGATGGGATGGAACCACTCCTTCTTAGGGTTCGTTAAAAATACTCCGAGGGACTCGTCCGAAGGATGAGCTTATATCAACAAGCATATGTGATCCTCTTCAAGCTTGCATAAAAATAAAGAGGTACTTGCCAGAAATGGTGGGGGGGAAATTTGGGAAAGGGATATGTTTCGTTTTTGAGTTAATTGGCAGTAAGTGTCGCTCTTGAACATGACACCCCCTATTCATCATCCAAAGTTGGTTTGGGAAATCCATTTGCCTCTCATTCGATTTGATTACAAGGTCTTTCCATGTGTCGTTTTTGAGTCAATGCTGCCAAATCATTGGTCGTGTCATCCATATGTTCAAGAGCTGTCCATTTGAAACCTCTATTGAGTCGGCCATCTGCAGTTATCTTTTCACTTTGTGTCGGCCTTTCCTGTGTCCAAAGTCTAGTTGCTACATGCTCTGTTTCACCATTAAACTCTGTTACTCATTTCGTGTCACTGATGGGAGATACATCAAGGCCCTTCTGTGACGAGTTTTGTTTCATCGACTTCAACACATTATCCAGAGTCAAAACTTAGAAATCATTTAGTACCTTCAAGTTTGCATGCTTCAATGGCAAGTTTCTCGCTTTCGACAGTGGGTTTACATTATTGACCTCTGATCGAAAGGTTCTGTCGGGTGTTCGACATCAACTCATTTATTCACAGTCGATGGATTGTAATATAGTACCTTGGGAGTCATTAACATTAATGGTGATTTCCCTCGCACTTGTTAACGGTATACATCAATGACTGGTAATCAAGTGGTTTCTACCATGTTCGACTTCAACACATGTAATCACATGGTCAGATTCGTACTTTTGGGCGATGATATTGAAGACCCTGGATGTTGTCCTCATAGTCCAGGTTGCGAGGGAGTATGTATGTTTTTGTGACACATAGATCCACTGTGTATGTTTCGTGGCTATGTCATATCGATTATTTATTGCACAGATCCACAGTGTATTCAGGTGGATGTGCTACATTATGATTGCATGGATCCATAGTGTATGATTGGTGGCCATGAATTTTGTTTTTGATGTCATCAGTTTATGATCTGAGTATGGGAATGCCTACCTCAGGAATTGGTATATATGATATTCTGCTAATGCTTGGATGTTTGCAGGTCTCTGATTAGATGTGCTTTTGGTTCTTGACACACACATGCCACTTACAAAATCTATCAACTATCACTAGTTCCACTTTCAGACTTTGGGGGGCATTCTGTTATCCACAATTTTGGTCATTGTGATGAGGTCATGGTGATGTCATGATGATAGAAAATCAAACTCCTCATTAAATAACTCCTTCCTGAAAAGGGTTGCTCTTATCTATTTCCAGAAATCATGTTTTGAAGATAGTTCGCAGGCTGCATATATACTCTCCTGCGAGAATGATACATTCCCGCAGGTTGCATTCAACTAGGGTGAGAACTTCTCACACTATAATCATTGACAGGGTGCGAACATCTTTTTACAAAGGAAAAAGCTAAGATTCTCGAGCCTTGTAGAAGGGGATCTTCTAGAAGATTGAGTTGTTATTCGAATGGTTGTTCAGAATCTGGCATTCCAGATTTATTGGGATCATTCTTATCCTAGAAACTAACCTATTCTCTCTTATAAATTGATGAGAATACTCATGGAAGGGGTTAAGAAGAAAGTTAAGAAGAAGTGGGCAAGCTTGAGAGATCTATTAGAGAATTGGTGCATGATTGTATGGAGAATTGATGCTGCAGCAGATAGAGACAACAACAAGGTCATCACAAGTAGTTGATTTTCTTCATGATTGAGCAAGTGTGTGTTAGAACCAGAAGCCATCGAAAGGAGATCTACGACATCAAGGCTCAGGTTGTATATTTCTCTTTCAGTTAATTCAATACATGAATATGTCCCTTTCCCATAATGATGATGTCATCTTATTACATGATTCTCTTTGGGATTTCATTGGTTCACTCTACTCCATACTATCCTCAAGGGAATGGACTGGCAGAGTCCTCCAATAAAAGTCTGATCAAGCTTATCAAAAAGCTACTGGAGGACAATCAGAAGGCCTGGGACTCAAAGCTCAAATTTTCTCTCTGGGCCGATCGGGTGACAACTAAGAAGTCCCTGGGTCTCTCTCCTTTCCAACTTGTTTACGGAATAGAGGTAGTTTTTCCCACTCAGCTTGCCTCACCCATGGTAAATTTCCTCCAGGTCCTTGAAGGAGAACCTAATCATATACTCAGAAGGATTCATCAGATGGTGGAAGTGCAACAGATCAGAGAACAGGTCATGGACAAAGCCCACAATCGACAGCAGAAGATCAAGCAGGCTTTTGATAGGAAGAACAAGAAGAAGGAATTTGAGCAGGGTGATCTAGTGCTCAAATGGGATGCACCCAGGCAGGAAAAGGGCAAACACAGTAAATTTGATGCCCTCTGGATCGGGCCTTTCAAGATCCTTGAAGTATTTTCAAACAACACTTACAGGTTGCAGGATCTGGAAGGCAATGAAGTTTTTGGCAGCCTATTAAATGGGAATTTCTTGAAAAAGTGTTTATTGTGAGCCACAGTTGGCTCTTTTTGTTTTGTTTTGTACATATTATTTCTTTTTTTGTTTTTTGGCCTAATAAATGACTCCACAGCCCAACAATAAAGGCACTGAATCTGCAAAAGAGTTCTTAGAGCATCACAGGGATGACTCTATCCCCCATGGAGCAAAATGTTAGCGATATTTATTGTAAGGGGGGTTAGAAAGAAGAAGAAAGGGTTAAAAACCCACTTTTCCTAAGTTTTGGGCGCGATGCGTCTGTGTTAAACAAGAATCAATTTTGAACAGCTAGAGTCCATGCGCTCTGATCAACGACGCATATTGGATTCCGGACCCCCCTTGCCTTTCGACCTTTAAGTGGGGGGGGTCCGAAATCGGGGGTGAACCTCTCCAACAGCCGAAATCGGCATGCCCAGATCAACGACGATAAAGGTAATTCTGGACCCCCCCCTCCTTTCTACCTTTAAGCGGAGGGGGGGGGGTCCGGAATCATAGGTGCATTATTCGATGGCCTAGATCGATGCGCCTGGATCAACGGTGCTTGAACAACCTCACCCTTATCAGTCACTCTATGCTTAGCCAGCGTGGTCCATTCTCCTGTCTTGTCATCTTCCAGTCCACCTTTCCCCCGCTGCCATGTGTCATCCATCCGCCTCCCTTCTTTGGTCCGCATGATCCCCCCCCCTTCTCGCCATCCACTTGTCGCGTGATAGGTGTCTCACTCCTCTCCACATCATCCCCTCACCAAAAGGCAAGTTCGTTATCTCTCATCTTCCTCCCTTCCCTCTGATGTCTTCCACCACGAAGCATCCTCCGTCACCCTTCTCACATCTTGCCATTCCATCCATGCCCTCATAATCCGATGCCATCACTCCTACCATGCGCCCTAGTCTCTGTATTGGCCTCCATACCCATCCTTCAAGATACTCAGTTATTCCAGGTGGAAACACGAGGAGTATTCCATATCCCAAAATGCTGAGCTGGCCTGATCATCCTCAAGCCCAAGAAGCATTTATTGAAGCGGTTGGCGGTGGTTAGACATCATCTCCACCATAATGGGGACATCCTGCAATGAATTAAAGGCATGTCAATTCACCATTGGAAACTGAAAAAGAATTAGATTGCGTTTGACTTAAGTTGCATGACCCTTTCGAGGTTGACTGTCAGAATCCATGCAGACGCAAAGCTTTCAATGCAGTGTCTTCATTTCGCTGCTATTGTTGTTTTGAATATATGAAGGCATTTTCACCATTTTTGTATCTATCGATGGTTGAGATGAGCTCCCAGTTGTAAATCTTTAATGAAGCACTGATACTCTGGTTATGTATGCACTTTTGAGACTTCTTGCTTAATGAATGCCAGTTTCTTTTACATCTCTGTTACACTATGTTAGAAACACTCGGAATTGGAGGATCCACTCGAGCTATAACTGTTATAGGATGATGTTGGTAGGATCACTGTAGCAGTTATGATATTTCTAGCCATCTCTTGTGATTTTCTCAACACTGAGTGACTTGGAATTGGAGGATCCAGTCAAGCCCTCCTCAGTTTCTTGAGACCCTGAACCAAGCGGATCTTGCATTCGGCGTCTTTCTTCTGCAAATAGCCGTAAGCCTGTTGCCCAAAGCTGTTTGTTCATTTTCCTCATTAAGTCTTCCACCTACTCACTCTTTTATCAACTCACTGGCTGAAGTTGGATCAAGACCTCCTTTGTCACCATATGTACTAGACTCGGACCCTGAGTTGGAGTGATATCTCCTCGAGTTTTCCTCCATTTGATCACCCCTTTAACACAAATCGTGACATTAAACTGATGGGCGTCGGGCTCTGCTCCTGCATGCAATCCAGGAGTGACTTTAGGCTCCAACAGAAGGGTGAGGGAACTTTACCCTCATCTTCACATAGACTGAGATAGTCTTTTGGAGGTCCAAAAGCTTCCCAATGGGGAGGTGTGATCAGGGGATCAAATTTTGCTCAAATTTCAAAGTGCTCAGAATGCGACAAAAACAATGCCATTGTGTACGTCTCATCTTCCTGATTCCAACAGTATATTTACTTTTTCAAATGGACTCCATATGGAGAAGATATCGCGATCTGTTCGTCAAGCCAAACAGGCAAAAAAAATTAGATGTTGACTGTACCAGTCCGTACAGTCCGTACAGTCTGACATGGCAGGATCATATGGACCATACGACCATATAGTTGTGACATGGTAGGTTTTTGTTGGTTGATGATCGTCGAATCCAAGAGTGACACGTGTCCTGTAGCTGGAAAATGATTTGAGGACACGTGGCCCAACCTGAGGGCACCACTTGTCACTCATGATTTGGTTATTGGTTTCATATGTAAAATGTATTGGAGGCCATGGGGTTCGACCCCCGGACCTCCCCCCAGCATAGCGCCTTCGCATGACTAGCCCGACCAATAGAGCATGAGTTATTACTTGACAAGTATGTGGGTTTAAATGTATTTAAAATCGCATGTTTGTATATTGGGCAAGGGGTCGGGCCGGGGCTTAGCCCTGGCCCATGGTCGTTTGCATATTTATATATGACCATATGCACATGGGTGTTTACATATGTGGTTTCAGTTTAATATATATAACATAACATTATAACTGTTGGCGGGTTATACCATATAACCATGGTTTTTCATATGACCAGAGCGCGGGGGGGTTGGTTACACCCGTTGCAACCCTATAACCACTTATTTGCCAAGTGCGCGGTCATATGCACCATACGCCTAGGTTCCGAGGTGGTTAGGGGCTGGCGGGCCCTTAACTGTTCTATGGTTTGCACCGTTGGCATGGTTGCGCTCGGTGCCGGGTTTATATTCTTTAAAATGCGTGTGAGCCAGGTTCATTGGAGATGGGTGCATTTTGTAGATGCAGAGACAACAATCTTAAAGAGGGAGACTTCCAGGAGGCCTAACTTCTTCATTTTTTGACCGATTGAGGTGCTGAAAGAGCCCAAACAGGGGTTTTGGGATGCTGGGAAGCCATTGGAGTAGTCGGTTTGTCAGTTTGAGCATTGTAAGACATATTTTTGAGCACTTTTTGAGCAATTAATAATAATGATCCATTGGAAGCTGGACCAGAAGATGTAGCCCATAAGAGGGGTGAACTCCTTTATCAATTGTTGTGCTTATGTGTTTGTGTTCATTGATTATGCTACTGTCTATGTGTAATTTGCATAAGTAATCCTTTAATTTATGTGTTGCAAACTGATCCTTTTGATTTAAACACATAACATTCACTTGCAATAAGTTTTCAAGTTTTTCAAGTCTTCTTCATTTTTAGATCAATGAGTGTGACGTGGATGTCACTAATTGGCCAACGGGTAGATATGAGTGTGACGTGTGACAGGGTAGTGGGGTACAGTGGCAGAGTGAGGTGGATGGTATTAGATGAGTGGTTAGGTGGGTTATCGGAGGGGGGGGGGGTCTGGTAAGATATGGAGTGAACACGTCGTGTGGGGCCCGCGCTGGGAAAACCACTATCTCGGACCCCCCCCCATCATTGAAGGAAGAAAGTTTGGGGGGTTTGGAATCCACTATTGACTGTTGATTTGGGTGCACCTTGATCAACTGCTGAGATATGTGATCCTTTTAGTTGTATAATGACAAAAGGTTAAATCCTGATAGAACTTTGGGATAAAAACATTTTGTGGGTAGTGCTATCTCCCCTTTCTTTATTTTTTCACCAAGGGGTCAAAAACACATTGAATTAACTAAAATAAAAGGCATTTAATCAATCTTTTTGTAAATATTTATTGAAATAAAGCATGCTAAACTATCTCCTAATATAATTACCTAACACATTGACCCAACTTAAATTGTTGGATCAATAATTACTCTAACCTAAGATATTTGGCCAAGATTAGATTGTTTGGTAAAACTTATTCACTAACCTATCTAATTTGGCCAAGGTTAGATTATTTGGACAAATTTATTCACTATCATTTCTTGAATTCAATTTCAGTACCATATCACCCAATTTTAAATCATAATCCTTGGTTCTTCTGTCATAGATTTTCTTGATTCTCTCTTGAATCATCTGAGTTTGGCTATAAACCTCCTCTCTAGACTGTTACAGCTATATCATTTGATTGATCCTTCTTTGGATGTTGTTTGGTTCTACTTTTACTTCTTGTAATAGATTCATAGATGGAATACCCAAAGAGGTGGGAAAAATAACATCCATTCCATAAACCAACTGATATGGAGACATACCAACTAACCTTTTTGTAGTAAGCATGTCTTCCCAGAGTGCATGTACCAACTTGTTATGCCATGAATTCTTATTTTCCTGCAGCATCTTCTTGATAATATTGATCAAACTCTTATTGGAATAATCTGCCAACCCATTTCCCTGAGGGTAATAAGCTATAGAGTGTCCTCAGGTGATCTGATACTTGTTGCAAAATTCTATCATCTTTTTTTATTTGAAGGTTTCTACATTATCAGTGATAATCTTCATGGGGCATGCAAATAGAGAAAGAATGTTAGTTTCCAAGAATTTTATAATGACAACATCAGTGTATTTCTAGGAGGGTACAACTTCAATCCACTTGGTGAAGTAGTCAGTAGATATGAGGATCCACTTGTGTTGGCCTGATGTAGGTGGGTGAATATCTTCAATAAAATCCAAACCACATTGCTGAAAAGGAGATTCAAATGAAATAGGCTTCAAGGGTAAAGGAAAAAGTTTCCTTTTTCCTTCAAAGATCTGGCATTTGTGACAGGAGGTTACCATTTTATGGACATTTGCAAAGAAGGTTGGCCAATAGAAACCAACTCTAAGAATTTTGTTAGAAATAGCCTTCCAATTGAAATTCCCACCACAATCTCCTTCATGGAACTCCTTCAAAGCTTTGTCAGCTTCATATTTCAATAAACAATTCAATAAAATACCTCCAACATATTTCTAGTAAAGATTTCCATTGAGAATGCAATATTTCAAAGCTTTATGTTTTAAAAATCTAGCTTTAGTTTTTTTCAAACCAGGAGGAGCTTGTAAATGATGCAAGACAAAGATAAGGTCTACGTACCATGGAGATATTGAGAATACCTCTTTGACATGTGGAATCGCCTGCTCTCCTTGCTCATAAACTGCACCTAGAAATTTTATATCTAAAGCATGAAAATTTGATTCAACCATCAGTTTGGCTAACCCTTGACCCGTGATCAACTTGTTTGGTTTGATTTCTATATCATACTTAGGGATCACAACAATCCATTTACCTCTTCTTCCATATGGTTTATCTTGAGTTAGAATATCTTTCACTACTACATTAGGAACATAAGCAATGATATTTAAGTGGAGAATGTATACTCTGAAATCCTTAATTGCTTTGACAAAGGAAAAATCTTGTTTCTCCATGATTTTGTAGTTCAATGCAACGTATCTCAATGATTTTATGAAAAATTATATATGTTTTTCATGGCATTCACTATTTTTTTGGAAAAGGACTATTGAAATGGTATGTTCAAAAGGAAAAGAGAATAAGTAGAAATATTTGGTATAATCATGACTAATTAGTACCAGGTCTTGTTGTTGGAGTTACTTCACACACTCCTAGGATTTATTTTTCCTAAGGTTTTTCCTTGTTTATTATTCATAATTATTCATTATCTATTCTCCTATATTTTAGGGGAGAATATTCCACCTGGAGAATATTCTCTTTCAGTTGACACTTCAATTTGACTAGTTGAGTTGAGCTTAGATGCTGCATTGGTTTTATCACCATGAAACATTGGGATCATCACCATGATAATTTGATATTTCCTTGGTATCATCACCAAATTAGCGCATTACCATTGATTCCCTGAGTTAACTCCTCACTACTCTCTGTTCAGTCAGTTAACTAAAGACTAGTTGACTAGTTAACTCAACTAGGTGGCAATTCACTCTCGTAACTGCCTGAGATACTAGACTAGGTGGCAGTTCACTTCCATAACTATTTGTGTGTGTATAGATCACTCTAGAACACCAATATGGTGCATTGGTTCACCTCTAGTGCACACTCATTGAGATATACAGAGTATATCATGTGTAAACTATTCATTATTCACAATGGTTAATGGAAATTCTTTCATTCGTTCTCTCCTTGTTCTTCTTTCTCAAATTATCTCTGCAAATGTGTGTATTATTGTTTAGATAGATATATTTTGTGTAGGTTCAACACATTTACATGGTATCAGAGCCAATGGAATGCTAAGAAAAATCTACACCAAAATTGTTTTGCAGGTACAAAAGATTGAAGACAACGGAAAGATGGAATTCCAAAAAGAATGCATTCTTACACCTTACAACTATAATACTATTTTGCATGGAAGGCGAAAATATCCATACATCTTCGAACTAGAGGGTTTTAAAGGTTAACATTGAATATAGATACATAACTGACATCATCCATAGAAAAATCCAAGTATTTAAATTGCATGGATGAGCCACTCAGAACAATTTCTAGTCTTATTTCTCCTAATCTCCTTTTTCACATATATTCCTATAAGACTCCCAATGAATCCTGGACCACCTTGGAAGGGATATTTGGAAAACAAGATGAGATGAGGGGACACATTCTAGAGGTGGATCTTCTCACATTGGATCTAAAAAGATTCGATAATATCCAAGATTTCTTTACAAAATTCAAGGATTTACTGTCGCAACTCAAAGCTTGTGGGGTTGATAAATCGAAGGAGGAGAAACAAATGGTTCTCACCATTCTCTCCAAGATTGGTCCTGAATTTAATGTATTCATATCCACATTCCATACTATCATATTCTCCTCTAGAGCCACCTGGAAGATGCCTTCTCTTGAGGACTTTATTGAATCCATGACACAAGAGAAAACTAAGATCATCAACATGGGAACATTCAAAGGCCCAAGGGAGCATGCACTCACTGTCCATGATGTCAGACAAAAATATTATAAATCTAAAGATAAATACAAATGGAAATTTCATGCACATCTGAAGAAGGAAGGGTACACAAAACCTTTCACCGATGCCTCTGGATCCAAAGGGGAAAAGGGAAGAAAAGGGGAGAAATGCACGTACTGTCGCAAAGGATTCCATTCAGAATCCACATGAATGCAAAACAAAATAGATATGATGTCTCAAATACTTCAGAAAAACAACCTTGGATATCGCATCCCTGAGGGTGCCAAGAAGAAGAAGCCAAAAGATCTGAATTCCAAGAAAGGCAATTCTAGCCATGCCTTGATTGCTATCAAATCCTCTGTCAATGATCATATCGTTGATTCAAGAGCATCACATCATATGGATGAATCAAAATAAGTATATTGTACTTTGTATGCATGAAAAGTTCCTCCTATTCTGATGGGGGACAACTCTTTTATCGAATTCATTGGCAAAGGAAGGATTGAACTCACCAACAGAAGCTTCAAGACTGTGCTGCACGTTCCCAAAATTTATGTCAACCTTCTCTCTGTGAATTAGATGATTAATTATGGCACTAGAAAAGAATTCATATTCACACAAAATTTCATGGACATCTACGACATGCAAATAAACTCCAGGGTTGCTACCGATGAGGTAAATCGTCAGTCTAGATTGTATACTTTTTCTGAATTCATTTAACCTAATTTTGCTTTGCTGCTTACTCATGCTGATGAAAGTAGTAGGATATGGCATGAAAGGTTTGGACATTTGAATTTAATATACATGAAACAACTTAGAAAGAAAATATTGGTTGATGGTCTACCAGACATTCATTTCTCCAAGGGAGTGTGTGAAGGATGTGTTCTTGGAAAACAACCTCAAGAGAAATTCTACAAAGGAAAGTCTTAGAGAGCCTTTGCACCTTTAGATTTGATCCTTAGTGACCTCATGGGTACTTTTCCACATCCATACATCAACAAAGTGAGGTTTGTTATCATTTTTGTTGACTATTTCTCACATTTTACATTGATCTACTTTCTTAGGAAAAAATCTGAGGTCTTTCAACACCTCAAAGATTTCAAAGCTATGGTTGAGACACAGTCTGGAAAGAAGATAAAATTCCTCCGAAATAATAATGGGGGAGAGTATGTAAATCATGAGATCCATAATCTTTTCCATGAGGCAAAAATTCAGTTGCAACACACAATTCCCTATACTCTGCAGGAAAACAGAGTTGATGAGCAGAAAAACATATCTCTAAAGGAGATGGCATCTTGCATGCTGCATGCAAAGTCTCTACCATAGAGACTATGGGTTGAATCACTTAATTGTGCAACATACATCCAAAAAATATATCCCCATAGATCTATCAAGGATAAGACCCCCTATGAGTCTTGGAGCAGCCTCAAATTAGAAGTGACCCACTTTCACATTTTTGGTTCACGTGCTTGGGCCCAGATTCCCTCTGAAAAGAGGAAGGCACTTGATCCATAGAGCATTGAGTGCATTTTTGTTGCATATATCGACGGTGTGAGGGGATATAGGCTTATTGATATTTCCTCAAACCATCTCATCATTGAGAGAAGTGTCCAATTCGAGGAAAGTGTCTCGCATGCACCTCAAGAGCTACATGCAGACACCCTCATTCTTCAACCAAACCGAGATGCTGAGCATGCACATGTTGAATCTTCTTCATATGAGAGTTCTGATTCATAGGACTCAAATGATTCAGATTCAGATTTAGTACATTCAGATGCAGATTCAGAGCATCCAGATCCTGTTGCAGAGCCAAAGCAGAGGCCCAAGTGGGCACATACTACTCTTCGGGATGTAAGGGATCTTGTTGGTGATCCATCCGATACTAGGAAGAATGGATCTGATTTCAAGGATCCTCCTGTTGCACTCACTGCCAATGAACCATTTCTCTCCAGGAACATTTTCTTGGTTCAGTCTTAAGATCCATAGTATTATGGTGAGGCTGTTGGAAATCCCTTTTGGGAATCTGCCATGCAAGAGGAGTACAACTCCTTCCTTGAGAACCAGACTTGGGATTTGGTTCCCCTTCCTTTTGGGAGGAAAATTGTCATATGCAGATGGGTCTACAGGACCAAGAGAACAACAAATGGATAGATTAGTAGATACAAAGCCAGGCTTGTTTCCAAAGGATTTCAGTAGGTTCATGATATTTACTATGATGATACCTTCTCTCCAATAGCGAAGATGAATTCCATACCATTGAAACTTTCCATTGCGAAAACAAAGGGATGGGAAGTCCATCATATGGATGTGAAGAATGCATTTATTCACAGTGATGTCTCTGACACGATCTACATGGAGTAGCCCCAGGGATTTTTGAAGGACTCATCTTTGGTCTGTCGACTAAAGAAGTCACTTTATGGCCTCAAGAAGGCTCCTAGGGCATGGTATGCCAATATGGATTCCTACCTATTGTCACAGAACTTTGTACGTTGTAAATCAAACCCGAATGTCTACATACTCAAGATGAATGATTCACCTCTACTTTTAATTTTGTATGTTGATGATTTGTTGATCACTGGGTTCTTGACTTCAGCGATTACTGCAGTCAATAGGATTCTACATGGTAGGTTTTTGATGTCGGGCATGGGTTCGCTACACTTCTTCCTTGGACTCTAGATAAGTCAGGATGCATCAAGCCTCAAACTGTCTCAGGCCAAGTATGAAGGAGATATCCTTGAGATATTTCACATGACAGACTACAAGTCTTCTCTAACTCCTTTCCTATCAGGAGCCAAACTTGAGGATGGTGGGGAGACTCCACTAGTTGATAGCACATTGTACAAACAACTAGTGGGGATCTTGTTGTATCTCACACACTCCAGACCAGACCTCTCATATGCAATTGGAGAATTTTCCAGGTTCATGCAGGAGCCGCATGAGCTACATTGCTAAGATACAAAGTGTATCCTTCGATACGTACAAGGATCCATCACCTTTAGGATTCATTATGCGACAGACTCTACATTAGATCTCATCAGGCTTACTGATTTCAACTGGGCTAGTGATAACACTGATCGCAAGTCCATATCTGGTTACTCACTCAGTTTTGGTTCCGGGCCTATCTATTGGTCGAGAAAGAAGAAATCTTCCATTTCTCTATATTTAGTCGAGGTAGAGTACGAAGGGGTAGTTAACATAAACATTTAGGCTATGTGGATACAACATTTTCTCACTAAGTTGGGCATTCAGTTTCATCAGTCGATCGTCATCTGGTATGACAACCAGAGAACTATGAAGTTCTGTAAAGATCCATTTCAAAGGAAGTGAATGAAGCACATGGAGATACACATGCACTAAATCTGGGACATAGTACATGAGGGGATTATCGACTTACAATTCTGTCCTTCGGCAGAATAGATGCCTTCACTGAGAAAAAGTTCCATTCTCCACGAAGTCATCTTGGAGTGAAGAACAAAGCTTCCTAGAAACTGTAGTTCTTCTTTTTACATACATTGTACTTTGAGGGGGGGTTTCCCATGAGGTTTTCCCTCTTTCCTCACTTTATTTTTAGTGTATCTTTTGTATTTGGGTTCCTAACATGGCCTAGTTTCTAGGACCCATTCTTTATTTTCACCATAGTAATGTTTAGGGGGGTGTTGGAGTTACTTCACACACACCTAGGATTTATTTTTCCTAATGTTTTTCCTTGTTTATTAGCCATAATTAGTCATTATCTAGTCTCCTATATTTTAGGGGAGAATATTCCACCTGAAGAATATTCTCTTTTAGTTGACACTTCAGTTTGACTAGTTGAGTTGAGTTTAGATGTTTCATTGGTTTTATCACCATGCAACATTTGGATCATCACCATGATAATTCGACCTTGACTTGGTATCATCACCAAACTGGAGTATTACCATTGATTCCCTGAGTTAAATCCTCACTACTCTATGTTTAGTCAGTTAACTGAAGACTAGTTGACTAGTTAACTCAACTAGGTGGCAATTCACTCCCGTAATTGCTTGAGAGACTAGACTAAGTGGTAGTTCACTCCTGTAACTTCCTGAGAGACTATACTAGGTGGAAGTTCACTCCCATAACTATTGTTGCGTGTTCATATCACTCTATACCACCACTATGGCACAATGGTTCACCTCCAGTTCACACTAATTGAGTTATACATAGTATATCATGTGTAAACTATTCATTATTCACAATGGTTAATGATAATTCTTTCATTCTTTATCTCCTTCTTCTTTCTCAAATTCACTCTGCAAATGTGTGTATTGTTGTTAAGCTAGATCTATTATGTGCAAGCTCAACACATTTACACTTGTGTCAATGCCCGTTTCACTTGATCAAAGAACTTCTTAGCTTATGTGTTCCACTTTATTTTTGTATATTTTTTAAGCATGTTTGTTATGTTTCTGAGGAGTTGTGCCAAATTAGGGATAAATCTTCTCAGAATGTTTATTTTTCCTATGAAAGACTGTAATTCCTTAATGTTTTTTGGATGGTCTATATTCTAGATGGCTTCAATTCCTCTAGGTTATATCTTGATTCCATATTTAGATATGATGTGCCCTAATAGTTTAGCCTCCTCTAAAACAAACAAGGTTTTCTTGGGATTGAGTGATATTCCAAACTTCCTACACTTTTCAAAAAATCGTCTGAGGTGTTGTAAGTGTTCTTCATATTTTTTTGAATAGACAGTTACATCATCCAAGTATATGAAAATAAATCTCCCAAGTTCATCCACAAAAGCAATGTCCATTTCTCTCTAAAATGTGGCACCATCATTCATTAAACCAAAGGGAATTTTCACATACATGAAAGTGCCCCAAGGTGTAGTGAACATTGTTTTCTCTTGGTCATATGGGTGGACTAATACTTGGTTGTAGCCAGAAAATCCATCTAACAAAGAGATTCTACTGGATCCAACTACCTTTTGTAATATATGATCCATTTTGGGCAGAGGATAGTTGTCTTTAAGGGAGAATTTGTCGAGGTTTCTAAAATCAATAGAGAAGGCCAAAGTAACAATTGAAAATATAAGAGAATAATTAGGGGAGAATCATGTAGAAGCCAGTGATATCATCAGGTTCCTAAACTAAAAGACTAAGTAGGAGTTAGAGACATTGGAAATTGAAGACAGGACAGAGACCATCCTTAAGGTCAAGAAGGTCTTGACCAAGAAAGGATTGATGCTGCAACTAGAGGATAAATCTCAGATGATGGACATTGGAGTGAAAATATTTTTCAGCAATATTGACATGCTACATAAGAAAGGACTCCCTGTACTACTAGTGATAAATGAAAATATCATCACTCTATCAGACTACAAGCAGAAGATCAACACAGTGGAAAATCATGGTTCTAAATTTGCATGTATACAAGGAAGCGTTGCTGGAAAGGATTTCTTAGAAACATTACAGTTGAACTTGAGCATCCGACATGAGATAAAATATATTTTATTACAAATCCTACATTTTCCAAGTACACTGAGATGGACGAAGTATACAGGAATTTACTCAAGGTTTCCATCCCTAGTCAAAAGAGATGGGAAGACCTGTGTTCTTTGCTTGAGTAAAGGTGATCTAGATTTTCGAGTCAGCATGAAGGAGACATTCAAGTCAAAGTGATGAATCATAAACTACTTCCCCTAGAATCAACAACAAGGATTCGAATACAATAACAACATTCCTATTATTTTGTAACTTGTAATCTAGTTAGTTAGAATTTTTCTCCACAATATCATAGTCATTAATGACAGGATCAGATGCAACTATTGTATAAATACTTCTCACTTCGAAGTATTGAGGGTTGATTTTTGTGCCCATGGAGCTATTTGTCTAATCTTTTCAAAATGATTGACCAATAATAAAAATGCTATTCACAGGATTCTTGCATTTGGTCATTGGTGATGTTTATCTTTCTCTGTTAAATGTTTACTTTTCTCTCTAATCATTATGTTTTCAGTTTGTAATCATCAAAAGTAAGTTAATGAACATAATTAGTCTCATGCACTATGTTTCTGGTATTTTATTGATCTATATGTTATTCATCTTATATTAAGTAAAGAAATTCTTAATTGCTTCTTTGTTTGGTTGACTTTCTCACCTGTTCTGTCTTTTTCACCCAATTTAATTCCAATAGATCCAACGGTCTCACTACTTCTCCCTGTGAAGAAACCTCATAAAATATTCCTTTGATTCTGATATTTAATACAAATGCCATAGACCAATGGAATTTTAATGCAATTCTTCAACCAACCTTTATAAACAAACAAACAAACTCATATTATTTTAACTAGCCTAATATCTAAAACCCAAACAAATCTAAATCATACAGAGAGATACCTCTATGAAACCGACAGGGATATATCACAATTTCAAAAGTGGTTTTGATAAGTTACCTCTATCAAATTATTCTACCCTTGACAACCTATGGGAATTACATAGTGCTAACATAATGGCGACCATACTGGGGAACTGAACAAATTTTCCAAACCTTATAAATTATCTTCCCTAGATAAGAAAA
>ML789205.1:966879-987987 GCA_009831015.1 Picea engelmannii | reverse complement strand
TCTCCTATATTTTAGGGGAGAATATTCCACCTGGAGAATATTCTCTTTCAGTTGACACTTCAATTTGACTAGTTGAGTTGAGCTTAGATGCTGCATTGGTTTTATCACCATGAAACATTGGGATCATCACCATGATAATTTGATATTTCCTTGGTATCATCACCAAATTAGCGCATTACCATTGATTCCCTGAGTTAACTCCTCACTACTCTCTGTTCAGTCAGTTAACTAAAGACTAGTTGACTAGTTAACTCAACTAGGTGGCAATTCACTCTCGTAACTGCCTGAGATACTAGACTAGGTGGCAGTTCACTTCCATAACTATTTGTGTGTGTATAGATCACTCTAGAACACCAATATGGTGCATTGGTTCACCTCTAGTGCACACTCATTGAGATATACAGAGTATATCATGTGTAAACTATTCATTATTCACAATGGTTAATGGAAATTCTTTCATTCGTTCTCTCCTTGTTCTTCTTTCTCAAATTATCTCTGCAAATGTGTGTATTATTGTTTAGATAGATATATTTTGTGTAGGTTCAACACATTTACATGGTATCAGAGCCAATGGAATGCTAAGAAAAATCTACACCAAAATTGTTTTGCAGGTACAAAAGATTGAAGACAACGGAAAGATGGAATTCCAAAAAGAATGCATTCTTACACCTTACAACTATAATACTATTTTGCATGGAAGGCGAAAATATCCATACATCTTCGAACTAGAGGGTTTTAAAGGTTAACATTGAATATAGATACATAACTGACATCATCCATAGAAAAATCCAAGTATTTAAATTGCATGGATGAGCCACTCAGAACAATTTCTAGTCTTATTTCTCCTAATCTCCTTTTTCACATATATTCCTATAAGACTCCCAATGAATCCTGGACCACCTTGGAAGGGATATTTGGAAAACAAGATGAGATGAGGGGACACATTCTAGAGGTGGATCTTCTCACATTGGATCTAAAAAGATTCGATAATATCCAAGATTTCTTTACAAAATTCAAGGATTTACTGTCGCAACTCAAAGCTTGTGGGGTTGATAAATCGAAGGAGGAGAAACAAATGGTTCTCACCATTCTCTCCAAGATTGGTCCTGAATTTAATGTATTCATATCCACATTCCATACTATCATATTCTCCTCTAGAGCCACCTGGAAGATGCCTTCTCTTGAGGACTTTATTGAATCCATGACACAAGAGAAAACTAAGATCATCAACATGGGAACATTCAAAGGCCCAAGGGAGCATGCACTCACTGTCCATGATGTCAGACAAAAATATTATAAATCTAAAGATAAATACAAATGGAAATTTCATGCACATCTGAAGAAGGAAGGGTACACAAAACCTTTCACCGATGCCTCTGGATCCAAAGGGGAAAAGGGAAGAAAAGGGGAGAAATGCACGTACTGTCGCAAAGGATTCCATTCAGAATCCACATGAATGCAAAACAAAATAGATATGATGTCTCAAATACTTCAGAAAAACAACCTTGGATATCGCATCCCTGAGGGTGCCAAGAAGAAGAAGCCAAAAGATCTGAATTCCAAGAAAGGCAATTCTAGCCATGCCTTGATTGCTATCAAATCCTCTGTCAATGATCATATCGTTGATTCAAGAGCATCACATCATATGGATGAATCAAAATAAGTATATTGTACTTTGTATGCATGAAAAGTTCCTCCTATTCTGATGGGGGACAACTCTTTTATCGAATTCATTGGCAAAGGAAGGATTGAACTCACCAACAGAAGCTTCAAGACTGTGCTGCACGTTCCCAAAATTTATGTCAACCTTCTCTCTGTGAATTAGATGATTAATTATGGCACTAGAAAAGAATTCATATTCACACAAAATTTCATGGACATCTACGACATGCAAATAAACTCCAGGGTTGCTACCGATGAGGTAAATCGTCAGTCTAGATTGTATACTTTTTCTGAATTCATTTAACCTAATTTTGCTTTGCTGCTTACTCATGCTGATGAAAGTAGTAGGATATGGCATGAAAGGTTTGGACATTTGAATTTAATATACATGAAACAACTTAGAAAGAAAATATTGGTTGATGGTCTACCAGACATTCATTTCTCCAAGGGAGTGTGTGAAGGATGTGTTCTTGGAAAACAACCTCAAGAGAAATTCTACAAAGGAAAGTCTTAGAGAGCCTTTGCACCTTTAGATTTGATCCTTAGTGACCTCATGGGTACTTTTCCACATCCATACATCAACAAAGTGAGGTTTGTTATCATTTTTGTTGACTATTTCTCACATTTTACATTGATCTACTTTCTTAGGAAAAAATCTGAGGTCTTTCAACACCTCAAAGATTTCAAAGCTATGGTTGAGACACAGTCTGGAAAGAAGATAAAATTCCTCCGAAATAATAATGGGGGAGAGTATGTAAATCATGAGATCCATAATCTTTTCCATGAGGCAAAAATTCAGTTGCAACACACAATTCCCTATACTCTGCAGGAAAACAGAGTTGATGAGCAGAAAAACATATCTCTAAAGGAGATGGCATCTTGCATGCTGCATGCAAAGTCTCTACCATAGAGACTATGGGTTGAATCACTTAATTGTGCAACATACATCCAAAAAATATATCCCCATAGATCTATCAAGGATAAGACCCCCTATGAGTCTTGGAGCAGCCTCAAATTAGAAGTGACCCACTTTCACATTTTTGGTTCACGTGCTTGGGCCCAGATTCCCTCTGAAAAGAGGAAGGCACTTGATCCATAGAGCATTGAGTGCATTTTTGTTGCATATATCGACGGTGTGAGGGGATATAGGCTTATTGATATTTCCTCAAACCATCTCATCATTGAGAGAAGTGTCCAATTCGAGGAAAGTGTCTCGCATGCACCTCAAGAGCTACATGCAGACACCCTCATTCTTCAACCAAACCGAGATGCTGAGCATGCACATGTTGAATCTTCTTCATATGAGAGTTCTGATTCATAGGACTCAAATGATTCAGATTCAGATTTAGTACATTCAGATGCAGATTCAGAGCATCCAGATCCTGTTGCAGAGCCAAAGCAGAGGCCCAAGTGGGCACATACTACTCTTCGGGATGTAAGGGATCTTGTTGGTGATCCATCCGATACTAGGAAGAATGGATCTGATTTCAAGGATCCTCCTGTTGCACTCACTGCCAATGAACCATTTCTCTCCAGGAACATTTTCTTGGTTCAGTCTTAAGATCCATAGTATTATGGTGAGGCTGTTGGAAATCCCTTTTGGGAATCTGCCATGCAAGAGGAGTACAACTCCTTCCTTGAGAACCAGACTTGGGATTTGGTTCCCCTTCCTTTTGGGAGGAAAATTGTCATATGCAGATGGGTCTACAGGACCAAGAGAACAACAAATGGATAGATTAGTAGATACAAAGCCAGGCTTGTTTCCAAAGGATTTCAGTAGGTTCATGATATTTACTATGATGATACCTTCTCTCCAATAGCGAAGATGAATTCCATACCATTGAAACTTTCCATTGCGAAAACAAAGGGATGGGAAGTCCATCATATGGATGTGAAGAATGCATTTATTCACAGTGATGTCTCTGACACGATCTACATGGAGTAGCCCCAGGGATTTTTGAAGGACTCATCTTTGGTCTGTCGACTAAAGAAGTCACTTTATGGCCTCAAGAAGGCTCCTAGGGCATGGTATGCCAATATGGATTCCTACCTATTGTCACAGAACTTTGTACGTTGTAAATCAAACCCGAATGTCTACATACTCAAGATGAATGATTCACCTCTACTTTTAATTTTGTATGTTGATGATTTGTTGATCACTGGGTTCTTGACTTCAGCGATTACTGCAGTCAATAGGATTCTACATGGTAGGTTTTTGATGTCGGGCATGGGTTCGCTACACTTCTTCCTTGGACTCTAGATAAGTCAGGATGCATCAAGCCTCAAACTGTCTCAGGCCAAGTATGAAGGAGATATCCTTGAGATATTTCACATGACAGACTACAAGTCTTCTCTAACTCCTTTCCTATCAGGAGCCAAACTTGAGGATGGTGGGGAGACTCCACTAGTTGATAGCACATTGTACAAACAACTAGTGGGGATCTTGTTGTATCTCACACACTCCAGACCAGACCTCTCATATGCAATTGGAGAATTTTCCAGGTTCATGCAGGAGCCGCATGAGCTACATTGCTAAGATACAAAGTGTATCCTTCGATACGTACAAGGATCCATCACCTTTAGGATTCATTATGCGACAGACTCTACATTAGATCTCATCAGGCTTACTGATTTCAACTGGGCTAGTGATAACACTGATCGCAAGTCCATATCTGGTTACTCACTCAGTTTTGGTTCCGGGCCTATCTATTGGTCGAGAAAGAAGAAATCTTCCATTTCTCTATATTTAGTCGAGGTAGAGTACGAAGGGGTAGTTAACATAAACATTTAGGCTATGTGGATACAACATTTTCTCACTAAGTTGGGCATTCAGTTTCATCAGTCGATCGTCATCTGGTATGACAACCAGAGAACTATGAAGTTCTGTAAAGATCCATTTCAAAGGAAGTGAATGAAGCACATGGAGATACACATGCACTAAATCTGGGACATAGTACATGAGGGGATTATCGACTTACAATTCTGTCCTTCGGCAGAATAGATGCCTTCACTGAGAAAAAGTTCCATTCTCCACGAAGTCATCTTGGAGTGAAGAACAAAGCTTCCTAGAAACTGTAGTTCTTCTTTTTACATACATTGTACTTTGAGGGGGGGTTTCCCATGAGGTTTTCCCTCTTTCCTCACTTTATTTTTAGTGTATCTTTTGTATTTGGGTTCCTAACATGGCCTAGTTTCTAGGACCCATTCTTTATTTTCACCATAGTAATGTTTAGGGGGGTGTTGGAGTTACTTCACACACACCTAGGATTTATTTTTCCTAATGTTTTTCCTTGTTTATTAGCCATAATTAGTCATTATCTAGTCTCCTATATTTTAGGGGAGAATATTCCACCTGAAGAATATTCTCTTTTAGTTGACACTTCAGTTTGACTAGTTGAGTTGAGTTTAGATGTTTCATTGGTTTTATCACCATGCAACATTTGGATCATCACCATGATAATTCGACCTTGACTTGGTATCATCACCAAACTGGAGTATTACCATTGATTCCCTGAGTTAAATCCTCACTACTCTATGTTTAGTCAGTTAACTGAAGACTAGTTGACTAGTTAACTCAACTAGGTGGCAATTCACTCCCGTAATTGCTTGAGAGACTAGACTAAGTGGTAGTTCACTCCTGTAACTTCCTGAGAGACTATACTAGGTGGAAGTTCACTCCCATAACTATTGTTGCGTGTTCATATCACTCTATACCACCACTATGGCACAATGGTTCACCTCCAGTTCACACTAATTGAGTTATACATAGTATATCATGTGTAAACTATTCATTATTCACAATGGTTAATGATAATTCTTTCATTCTTTATCTCCTTCTTCTTTCTCAAATTCACTCTGCAAATGTGTGTATTGTTGTTAAGCTAGATCTATTATGTGCAAGCTCAACACATTTACACTTGTGTCAATGCCCGTTTCACTTGATCAAAGAACTTCTTAGCTTATGTGTTCCACTTTATTTTTGTATATTTTTTAAGCATGTTTGTTATGTTTCTGAGGAGTTGTGCCAAATTAGGGATAAATCTTCTCAGAATGTTTATTTTTCCTATGAAAGACTGTAATTCCTTAATGTTTTTTGGATGGTCTATATTCTAGATGGCTTCAATTCCTCTAGGTTATATCTTGATTCCATATTTAGATATGATGTGCCCTAATAGTTTAGCCTCCTCTAAAACAAACAAGGTTTTCTTGGGATTGAGTGATATTCCAAACTTCCTACACTTTTCAAAAAATCGTCTGAGGTGTTGTAAGTGTTCTTCATATTTTTTTGAATAGACAGTTACATCATCCAAGTATATGAAAATAAATCTCCCAAGTTCATCCACAAAAGCAATGTCCATTTCTCTCTAAAATGTGGCACCATCATTCATTAAACCAAAGGGAATTTTCACATACATGAAAGTGCCCCAAGGTGTAGTGAACATTGTTTTCTCTTGGTCATATGGGTGGACTAATACTTGGTTGTAGCCAGAAAATCCATCTAACAAAGAGATTCTACTGGATCCAACTACCTTTTGTAATATATGATCCATTTTGGGCAGAGGATAGTTGTCTTTAAGGGAGAATTTGTCGAGGTTTCTAAAATCAATAGAGAAGGCCAAAGTAACAATTGAAAATATAAGAGAATAATTAGGGGAGAATCATGTAGAAGCCAGTGATATCATCAGGTTCCTAAACTAAAAGACTAAGTAGGAGTTAGAGACATTGGAAATTGAAGACAGGACAGAGACCATCCTTAAGGTCAAGAAGGTCTTGACCAAGAAAGGATTGATGCTGCAACTAGAGGATAAATCTCAGATGATGGACATTGGAGTGAAAATATTTTTCAGCAATATTGACATGCTACATAAGAAAGGACTCCCTGTACTACTAGTGATAAATGAAAATATCATCACTCTATCAGACTACAAGCAGAAGATCAACACAGTGGAAAATCATGGTTCTAAATTTGCATGTATACAAGGAAGCGTTGCTGGAAAGGATTTCTTAGAAACATTACAGTTGAACTTGAGCATCCGACATGAGATAAAATATATTTTATTACAAATCCTACATTTTCCAAGTACACTGAGATGGACGAAGTATACAGGAATTTACTCAAGGTTTCCATCCCTAGTCAAAAGAGATGGGAAGACCTGTGTTCTTTGCTTGAGTAAAGGTGATCTAGATTTTCGAGTCAGCATGAAGGAGACATTCAAGTCAAAGTGATGAATCATAAACTACTTCCCCTAGAATCAACAACAAGGATTCGAATACAATAACAACATTCCTATTATTTTGTAACTTGTAATCTAGTTAGTTAGAATTTTTCTCCACAATATCATAGTCATTAATGACAGGATCAGATGCAACTATTGTATAAATACTTCTCACTTCGAAGTATTGAGGGTTGATTTTTGTGCCCATGGAGCTATTTGTCTAATCTTTTCAAAATGATTGACCAATAATAAAAATGCTATTCACAGGATTCTTGCATTTGGTCATTGGTGATGTTTATCTTTCTCTGTTAAATGTTTACTTTTCTCTCTAATCATTATGTTTTCAGTTTGTAATCATCAAAAGTAAGTTAATGAACATAATTAGTCTCATGCACTATGTTTCTGGTATTTTATTGATCTATATGTTATTCATCTTATATTAAGTAAAGAAATTCTTAATTGCTTCTTTGTTTGGTTGACTTTCTCACCTGTTCTGTCTTTTTCACCCAATTTAATTCCAATAGATCCAACGGTCTCACTACTTCTCCCTGTGAAGAAACCTCATAAAATATTCCTTTGATTCTGATATTTAATACAAATGCCATAGACCAATGGAATTTTAATGCAATTCTTCAACCAACCTTTATAAACAAACAAACAAACTCATATTATTTTAACTAGCCTAATATCTAAAACCCAAACAAATCTAAATCATACAGAGAGATACCTCTATGAAACCGACAGGGATATATCACAATTTCAAAAGTGGTTTTGATAAGTTACCTCTATCAAATTATTCTACCCTTGACAACCTATGGGAATTACATAGTGCTAACATAATGGCGACCATACTGGGGAACTGAACAAATTTTCCAAACCTTATAAATTATCTTCCCTAGATAAGAAAAGTTTATTTCTAAACAATAAAAGATCTAACTGTCAAGGAATAAATGTTTAGAGGTTGTTGAAGTTTGTAAATATTAAATTAGATTTATTAAATTTTAAGTTATGGCTCCAAAAATAATTCACACTAGATCTCACCCTGATCCAGAACCTGTAGAAATAGTAGATAACCCCAAAAAAATAATCAGAAAAAGAAACACAACAGAAGGTGAAGGGAGTAGGAGTCCTCTTCCTAGGGCCACTTCTCTTCTAGAGAATCTTGTCAAAATCCAGGACATTGGGTTTGGCCTACCTTTTGAGCATAGTATTTTCAGAACCAAATATGATAGCTTTGTGTATGAAATAGTACTATATCAAATCATCCTCCAACCTAAAATCCCTGAAATACTCTCTCCCAGAATAGATTTTTATCAACAGATCCTTCAAGAGTTTGAGAAACTATAAGATCTAGCATCAAATCTTGACCAAGCCTTGTATAAATCCCATTTTCAACAGTCTGTTAAACTTTCTAGCATTTCTGTTTTTACAACTTCTGTCAATCCTCAAGTAACTCAGTCTATACCTCCCAACCATGCTTTTTCCACATCTTTTGTCACCTCTCCAACAATCATACAATTTTTCATCTAGCCTCCTCCACCAATCATGGCAGAAAGATATGTTCCCTTGGTATTATCTACTCTTTTACATAACATTCTCTGGGACTATCAAACCGAGATTCCTCAATTTGATGGAATTGGAGCCCTTAATGAACAACAATACGTGGATACAATGAATGCTTTCTTCGATTTATAGGAATTTTGATGAGGAAGATTTCCAAATGAGACTCTTTTCACAAAGTTTAACTAGTGATGTTAAGAAATGGTTTAAATAATTACTTGCTACTAGCATTACTGATATTGTTTCTTTTCACCGATCCTTTATCAATAGATGGGAGGTGAAGAAAAAACCTCTCCAAATTTTATCTGAATATGAAAATATCAGAATAAAACAAGGGGAAATTATACAAGACTATTGCACCTGTTTTAATAATATCTATAATTCAATTCATGTTGATATCAAATCTACTCAAGGCCTGTCCTTGATCAAGTTCCTCGATGGATTTGATCTTGATATGTCCTACCAATTGAGAGAAAGAAACTTTTCCACTCTGGAAGATATGGAGAAAAGTGTTGTGAGTGTTGAAGCAAACCTATCATCTAGGAGGGATAGGAAAATAATAGAAAGGAGAGTCACAATCAAGGAAGAACCTTCCACTTCCACTGCAGATGCCAAAATATATCCTTTGGTTAGAACTGTGGAGAGAATGATGGAGAGATTATAAATCAATGGCATGAACCCACCTAGAGAGAACCAACCTGCCCCTCAAATCCTAAATACTAACTTCAAGATAAATCCTCCCCATATCAGGCAAAGAAAGTCAAGAGAACAATGAGAAAAGAGAGGCCCTTATCAGTAGATCAAGCAACCCTTTCAGGAAAACTATGATGATGAGGGGGGAGAAACAATAGAGGGACTAGATGATAGCCACATAAATATTATGGGAGTTAATGACAATGATTCCATATTTCTTGCTCAATAAGAACATGACATTTTTCTCCTTCCACATACCGAAGTAGATGAGGAAGAGTCAGAACAAAAAGCCTTCGAAAATGAAATAATGGAAGTCCACATGCAATACAACTTGAGAAGTAAAAAGTATAACAACAACCAAACTAAGAAATATTATGAAACTAAGAAACCCTCAGATACTCTAGCCAAGAAAAAATCAGATACCCCCACAAAAAGAACACCTGATTCTATACCAAGGACATATCAAACTGAGGTTGCCTTCACCATATAGTCCAATCATACTACCCAGAGGAATGTGGTTGAGAAATCAGACCTTCAAAATCAAAACAAAACTCCTACCACATTTAGTCTAGAAAGTAAATTGGCCAAAATGAAAATACATATTCTCCTATCTGAACTGATGAACAAGAATGCTTACAGATCACAAGTGATCAGAGCCTTGAACATAGAACTAGGAGTAGGAAAAAAACACTATTAACATTGTTGATGATCAACCAGAGCTGTTGTTTGGTCCTGAGGTTGAGGGACAAACTGACAGTGGTTTTGTTCTTTTGTTTTAGATCAGTTTAAATATTCATGATAAGACATTACAAAATTCCATGATGGATTCTGGCGCTTCTCACAATCTTATGCCCAAGGTTGTGATGGAGAAATTAGGGATTTATAGCACTAGTCCTTAAAAGGACTTATAATCCTTTGAGTCAAGAAAATTTAAATTCATATGTCTAATAAAATACTTGTGTATTACCTTGGCACAAATTTCAACCAAAAGCATGGTAATGGATATTATTTTTGCAAATATTCCTCCAAAATATGGCATGTTATTATCTCGATCATGGGGTGGAAAGTTAAAGGGTACCTTAAAACTAGACATGTCTTATGCCACCATTCTTGTTTTCGGTCAACATAGAATATTGTATAGAGAGACCCTAATGAAATACATGGTCAGTAGTCAAGAAAAACCACATAACTATCCTTTATACTCTATTCATTTTGATCTGGACTAATTCATTTTATATAATGATGGTGACATGGATAGTCAAATTGCATAATTGGTAGATGATGTGTGTAATCTGGAGGAAAGTAAAGCAATCCTTGAGGAAAGTAAAATAGTGACAATACAAGCTGATGAACCAAAAAAACCTCTCTAGAGTTTATATTTCAATGCAACTGTCAGTAAAGAAGGATCTATAGCCGGGGTGTGGGTGCATAAAACAAAAGAAATCTATTCAAAAATCCATTCTTATAAATTAAATTTCGAGTGCACCAATAACAGAGATGAGTATGAAGCATTGATGCGTGGCCTAAAATTGTTGAAAACGCTTGGTGCCAGAAGAATTTCAGTAAGAGGTGATTCTAAACTTATCATTAAACAAATAAAAGGTGAGTATTTTGGAAAACACTCTATACTTAGGGCTTATATAAATGTTGTTTTATATTTTTACAATTTTTTACTGAATATGACTTGCAGGTGATTCCTAGAAGCAAAAACATACTTGCAGATGGACTGGCTACTTCAGAAACCACTTGTAAAATACCTTTCCATCCTGTTGGCACCATAATAGTTTTCAAATGGTATCCAAGTATCATAATTTTAGTGAAAGGTTGTGTCGCTAAGGAGATGTGATAATTTAGAGGACCAGGCTATATCTGGTGGCGTATGGAAAAATATGGCAAAAGCATAAAGGGTGAGACTCAACAAATCGTCGATATTGAACACAGCCCAGATCAATGGCCAAAAAACACATCGTGGATAGAAATAGCATGAAGGTTAAACAATTGAATGTAGGCCAGGTAAAACCATCATGGTTTAAATCATGGATGTGTGGCGCCCTTTAAGATACATCAGGGCAAAAATTGGTTCGCCTAAAACCATTTTTTCCAACCCTCGATGCCAAAGCTGCTAGGTAAATGTGGACCATAGATCTTGAAACAACTCGGATCAATGTTTGAAACTCATATTGGTGATTGGAGTAGCATGAAGATTAATGAATCAAGGGCGGGCCGGGGAAAAGCGTCTTTGTTTAAATCATGGATGTGTGGCGCCCTCAGAGGCACATCGGGGAGAAAAGCGGTTCGCCTAAAACCATTTTCTCCAAAACCTGATGTAAATAGATACCTATAAAAGGGGGACCTCCTGGCATTATTTTATGATAACTTGAAACATTCCAATGTTTAGAAACTTTGCGCAAAGAATCCATTTGAAATTCAATCTCAGAATTGGACCAGATTCGACACAGAGATATGAGTCTTGCATGTTTCTGTGTCCAAATCAAATTTGTTGGACAATGTTGGAACCCGCCTACCTCTCCTCGAAGCGTATCAAGCCTCCATCACCCCTTATGTCATATAAGTAGTCTTTCCTTTCCCTAAATGTGTAAGTTGGTGTGAATAACGACATTCTCACGAAGAAAGAGTCATTCTAAATAAATTAGGATATGAATTTTTATGTGAAATAGACATTTCATTGCTCTGGCACACCCTCAGTATACCCAAGTCTTCATCCATGGTGTCAGAGCCGTTCGAGGAACAGAAAATGATCACAATTTATAGAGAATTCCCACCAGAAGTAAAAACCCAATTTCTCCAAACCATTGTCAAGCCCGAGTACCATTTAGAGAGTCTGTCATTTCCAATGAGCATAAGCATCATGATCATCAAAGTCCAGTGGGATTGTTCCCTATTAAGTTAAAATCTAGGATTCGACAATGACAAGTTTGTGGTAGAAGTCATGTTAGGTTTCCTATTAACTTTGTTTATGTCAGAGTCTGGTTAGTCAGTCTATGTCAGTTTTGAAAAATTCATTGTTGACAATATGCATCAGTAGTTGGTGAATTTTAATTCATTAAGACATTTAATATATTACACCCATTTGTTGAGGATGTTCCTAGAATCTAACAAAACTGAATTTCCTGAGACTACATTGATTTCAATTGAATGTAAAAGGATCACCATGCTTATCTTCATAAATAATATTATGTCTAGGGTGTACAGTCTTATCTTCGGTTCAGACTTTCCAAGGGTCCTGAAAGAAATGAAAAGATGTTTACAACCAAATCCAGAGAGCAGGATAGGTGACTGGATGTTGTTCATACAGTCCACGACAATTTGGGTATATGGCTACTAGGAAGGACCTCATCTTTTACCAGTCTTTCTGACCCCCAGGATCTTTGCTTTGGAGTTCATAAGACAGAAGATCATCTTTGAAAATGAGCACTTTTTGAAAGCACACAAGGCTTCCAACCTAAATTTTCCTTTCATAGTAGGTCCCTTTGTGGTGAAGAACAAGTCCTTTTTGCATCATATTCAATCCAAACTCAGTGAATTTGGGTTCATGTAGTTGTAAGGAAGAAAATGCAACATGTTCCATATCATTTCAAAGAGGATATTGGTAAGCAGACAAGGTCCCTATGAACACAAGCATGTCGAAGGATTTGATAAGTTGGCCAATCTAGAAACCTATGTAGATATGGAGGTCACTATGCAACATGATCTAACAAAACAAATGAAACCAACTTCCCATCAGAACCCAACACAGAAACCTTCTCCTAGATTGATTGTCAAAGCTCCTAAATTGAGCGTCTACAATAAGAGGAGTATTTCAGAGGCCCTGGGCTCCAGTAGCCAACAAGATATTCTCAAGAAAATGAAAATCACATCATCCTCTCAAATAGTTGATCTGGAAGAGGAATAACCCAAGTAGAAAACATGCATGGAAATGGTATAATGTGTAACCAAGAATGAAGAAACAAGTACGAAAAATAGGACACAAACTGAAAGAAACATAAAGGTCTTTAGCAGCAGGAAACACATATTTAGCCAGACACCTGGGGTAGTTTATCAGTCCAATGAAGATTTAATGAACCAATACACTGTGAAGGGACGTATGGACAACAATGAATTAAGAGACCTTTTGTCTGAAGTGGAAAAGACTTCCTAGTTTAAAGCTTCCTTTCTCTCAGTCAAAGATGTGGAAAAGAAAACATTTAGCATAGCAGTGGTTGATGATGATAAGGTATCTGAGATCAAAATTCACTATGAAAATATTGTTTCCCCTGAAAAAGTAAAATTCCACAGAAATGTTAGCGATATGCTATATTCTAATTATCTGAGCTTGGGTCTGAGGGTCGCAAGATTGACAACGCATGCACCCAAACTAGATGGACAATTGAAATAGTAAAAGGAATCCAACAAAGCCTGGATAAAACAAGTCAAGAGGCTAGAGTCTGAAGGTCCTCAAGGGGGGAAATATTCTTTTGATGAAAAGGATAAGATGATCCAAAGATTAAATAAAAGGTTGAAAATGTCATCCACAGACCATTCACAAACAATAGAACTGATTTCTTTGGAACAAGAGAAAGAGGCATTCAGACAAGAGGCACTCAAATACAAATCTAAAGTGCTGCATTTGGAAAAAGGAGAAAGAAAATTGGTCACAAGCATAGGCAACAACATTAGATGTGGTTGTCATTGTACCTACTAATACAGAGGATGGATCTATCCCCGAAGGGTTGGTCCAAGATATGTCCCAGGTAAGCATGAAAACAGGAGAGATCAAAGGTCTCAACGAAGTTATAGAAAAGTTAAAACAAGAGATGAAGATGAAGGATGAGAAGATGGCTCAACTTCACAGAGATAATCAATATTTGCAAGAGAGAGTGAGAAAAATGAAAACCAGGCTAAAGGGGAAAACATTATTGCAAGGAGCCAAACATGTCATATGGGATGTTATTGCCACATAAGCTGCTAAATTCAGGGTTTACCTAAAATTTATAAATGATAAAGATAGTTTGGCTGCTACAGCTCAGAGCAAGTGTGTTCTTGTTAATGAAGTGTTAGCCAAGAAACCCTCAGAATGGGCCCAAAATGATATTTAGTTGTTAAATTTTATGTCAACTGTCGATCTTCAAACTATCAGGATAAAATATAGTAATACATTCATCATTTCAGCTAGGAAAATCATCACCAAGCATAACCTGCTCAGATCGGTCCAAAACAAAGCTCTGTAAATGGAGCACAACCCACAAGAATTTAAAGATGTATTTGAACAATTGTTTATCAAAGGAATCCCATCATTTTGGAATGGCAGAGGTTCATTATACAATCGGGAAGATTTCAATACTCTCCTCATGCAATGAAAAATGGACCATTCTAAATTTGAAGCTATAGAAGAAATCCTGAAAGGCCCAAGTTTGGTAGAATATCTGGCTATAGACTTTGAAATTTTGAATAAGTTCAAAATAATGAAAGTCGGCATGCCGACTATGTCCTATGCCAGGTTCATTGACTTGGAGATTTTGATTAAAGAGATTATGGATTGTTGAATCCCATCTGATTCACAATGGAAGGAAATCCTGTGGTTGGGTAGCACAAAGTGAAATATCGTTGGAGCAAGTCAATTATCCCCGAATGTCATCAGATTTGCAGATCTAACAGAAGACCAGAGTGATATAGATGGCATGAAAGAAACTGAACAAAAAGAGAAATTTCTTGTAATTTTGGAAGTGTTTTATCTTATCAATCATTATAAATCCTTTCGTATACCGAAACTGTCAGTCAAAACTGTTTTGAAAGATGAAACACTTCAGTTTCAGTTATTTTGATCAATTTGTATAAGTAATGGGTTACTTGAATGAATTAATGTTGGCATAAGTGAAAGAGCACATTTTGGTTGTATCAAACTCTATTTGTAAATTTTTTGAATCTAAATTGAATATAAATGCAGAAGATTTTGAAGTCTCTATGAAAATATTCTAATGGGTGGTGATATGAGCTTTGTTTCCTTTCATCGTATGTATTTCTTGTGACCTATTACTTCATTACATTTTCTTCTATTTAAATTGGAGATTTAAAGGCCCACAATTCATCTTGTGATGCTCTTGACTTAAGCAATTTAAACTATGTGATTGTCTTCTTAACTTATTCAGAATTCATTTCAATAATGCTATGATGCATTTACTTGTTTTATTTATCTTCCTACACTCTATTTAAATTTAAGAATAACTCAAATTCATCAACTTGTTTATCCTTTTTCCTATGGAAAGTTCTATCAGTGAATGCTTTGTTTTCATTCAATTTCAGAATTTTGACTCCATAGCCCTGTGTGTTCCTCCCCTTCCTTGCCAACAACTTTATTAAAAACCACCAAAACAAACCAAATCTAGCCACCAATTCCCAAAGAAACATCAAGTGACACAAGAGATCCCTCTCTGAGTTGAGCAGGCTAGTGCCTCATCTCTAAAGTTGGTTGAAACAATTGCCTCTGTCATTTTTCTATTCAGCTAGAGAAAATTTATAGAGTGTTAACATTATGGCACCATTGTTCAGGATGAAATTGAAAACTCTTCCTTGGGAAAATGATTTAAAACTCTAGTTTAATTCTTGAGGGTGACAGTGGATCAAATACCTTATTGGCTGAGATTATTTTTACCTCCATTATTTAGTGACCAGTTTCACTACACCTTGTGAGATAGAAATCCTAGCTCCTAAGAAAGTTCACACCAGGAGAAATCCAGACCTAGAAGTTGCAATCCCTATGTATGACACTAAGAAGCTTGTACGTAGAAGAAAAGAAAGGAATGTGACCCCAATGTTGCACCCAAACTGATATTTGTCCTTTCCTAGGGATGGATTGACTATCATCGAAGACCTTGTATTCGATGTGAAATTTGAACAATCACTATTCAAAACTAAGTCTGAATCTTGTCTAAATGAGACTATGTTTGATGAAAAGAGGTTCCAAGATCTAGTTTTAGCTGCATCTGTCAAGCCTATAGTGACCCCTGCTCAGAACCAACATCCACTCCGACCCCTCACAGTAGCTATAGCACCAAGATTTTCTCCCCTCATACTACCCACTCAACTACATGACCTGCCTCAAGACTACAATCTAAGGATTAAGCTATATGATGCCGAAGGTAACATATCATCCCAAAAACATATGGACTGGTTTAATGATTTCATAGACTTGGAAGAATTGGACTATGAAGATGTGAAGATGAGGTTGTTTACATAAAGCCTTGTGGAAAATGTGAGGAAGTGGTTCAAAGCCCTTCCAGCAGGAAGTATCATAGATTTCAAAGCCTTTGAGACAAGATTCCTTTCAAAATGGGGGGATAAGAAAAATCCCCTTTAGTTTTTGACCCATTATAACAATATGAAGAGACCACCTGATGAGATGGTATAGGATTTTTCGGCCAGATTCATGAAGGTGTATAATGCTATTCTTGATGAAGTAACCCCCCCCCAAGGCAGCTTAGCTCAAATATGTCGATTCTTTTGAAAGTGACTTTGATTTATTATTAAGAGAACAAAGATCTACCACATTGGATGATATGATGACTAATGATATAGAGGTAGAAGTGAACCTGGTGGCTTTAGGGAAGATGAAAACCAATGCTAGAAGAGACACTAATAGAGATCAAGACAAAGCACAACCTTCAACATCTCAATCTTCCGAGGAAAGATTCGAAGCGATGATGAGAAACATGGAGGGGATGATGGAAAGGATGGCCCTAGGAAATAGGACTAACCATAGAGAACAATATGATGGTCCACCCAGAAATCTGAGAAGACTGGTGATCCGTCGGATCTTTTAATGACTATGGTTGAGTTTTAATTTTTCATTCATTAATTAACCATTTGAGAAAATTAGTGAAAGAATGAGGAAAGAAGAGGAATTATGAAATCCATATACACATATGCAAATCTGAAATGAAATAATAGACAACAAACCATAACATGCATATTGATAACGGAGTTTGGCACAACTTTGCCTACGTCTCTGGGCCTTTGTCTCTGTGGGGGAGGCTTCTTTATTTCTGTTCAAAATATCAAAAGTACATCATATCAGTGCCAATTGTCTACAATACTAATTTGGTCATGTTCTCCCAGATCTTAGTAACCCTGCAAAGAAAATGGCATGCAAAACAGACGTCTGGAGCTCCCAGAAATGGCCCGACAGCGTATGCTCCTCAATAACTTCCCTGGATAAAAAATGGCTTTGGCTTGGCTTCCCTTCAGCATAACTCTACTCTAACTAACTTTGACTATCCTCCATGGCCTCAAACAGGCCTGGTTTATATAGATTTGAAGTTGGTTATCCATCTCCAACTTCCTCCCAAAATTTGGGCTCCAGAAATGCCCAATATCTCCCAAAAATGGAGAAAATCAACTCATATCAGGCATTAAAAAATCCAAATACATTGTAAAAAACCCACAATTGTATAAAATTAGAGGATTATCCCATGATTCCATGTGCACGCCCCCTTTGGCATATGGGCCATGTGGCCAAGCGCCAACCCATAGGGCTGTGCGCTGGCCCCCTTTCCCTGGCTCCTAGTTCGGTGGCATGGGCATAGAAACGGATCTCGGGCTAGCAACCTTAACCGCCGCACCCTGTTGTAAGGTATGGTCCCGGTCCTATGGGATCCACCCATGAGACGGGGGTTGGACCCTATCCATGCACCTACTCATCCACGCTCGTGGTTATATTGAGTGGTTTTATGATTGCACTGAGGGTTGGGGCTAAGCCCCGACCCTTTTCCCCACCGTTTTAAAACTTAACCAAAAATAAATGTAATATATGACATATACATAACAAGCACTACCCATGGGGTGGGTGGTTAGCCAAGCCCTGCCAGTCCACAACTCGGAGAGGAGGTCACGGGTTCGACTCCCATGCATGCCATATAATTTTACACAAAGCCATAAACCAACCACAGGGTGCCACGTGGTAGCCCATGACTGGGCCACGTGGCACCTCAACAACCAACCATAAACTGCCATGCGTCAATCGCTAATTGGTCCACATGCCTTCCAGCTGTCAAATGTCGTACTTCCCTGTCAGCCTGCCATGTCAGCTGCTGACGTCATCCCGTGCCACATGTCACCCTTACAATGGTGACATGTGTCACCCCTGGATTGGTCCAGTTTTCTGCCTGTACGCTAAATCATCCTGCCATGTGTCACTTCCTTGTTAGCGTTCGGAAGTCACCCCTGGATTTCTAGCAGGAGCAGAGCTCGAAGCCCATCAGATTTAATGTCACGGTTTGTTTTAAAGGGTGATCAAATGGAGGAAGACTCCGAACGACAGCGCATCAACTCAGAAACCAGACCAGGCATGCATGATAGAGTGAGGTCTTGATAAACTCCAAACAGTGAGTTGTAATAAAAGGGTGAGTAGATGGAAGACTTATGCAAGAAAGAGCAGTGGTCCACAATAAACATCAGGTTTATTACAGATTAAAGAAGAAATGAGCTCAAACGAAAAATCCTTTTACATTCAAACACAGATAACCAGAGGGCACGACAACGCCACAACAAATCCTTTATTGCAACAAGTTGCACTACTGTGAATCCTCGGGCAAAAGACGGAACAAAGATGGAAAAGAAGGAGAACTGTTTGTTATAAACCAAGAAATCTCAAACACAGAGGCATAACCMAGAAACCARAGTGCTTGYTGAAACTTTACAGTTGGGAGCTTCGCTCTACCATCGATAGATACAAAAATGGAAAAAATGCCTACATATACTCAAAATAACAACAGCGGCGGAACCAAGAAAATGCATTGAAGGCTTTGCGTCTGCATGGCTTCTGACAACACGAAGTTGCGATCTTTGAATGGTCGTGCAACTTATGGCAGATGCAATCATCCCTCTGACAATTCATTCGGCGAATTGACGTGCTTTCAATTCGTTACAGGACGTCCCCATTATGGTGGAGACGACGTCTAACCACCGCCAACTGCTTCAATAACTGCTTCTTGGGATTGGAGACGGTTAGGCCAACTCAGCATCTCGGGATGGTGAAGACTTCTCATGCTGCCATCTGAAACAACTGACAAGCTTGAGGGATGAACATGGGGTATGGTGGGAGCGAGGATGTTGAGGGGCTCGTGAAAGAAGTGGAGAGGAGTGAGAGTGATAACAGAGAGGGGTGACAGAGGATGGCCATGTAGGAGGGCGTCCAGGAGGAACCTACCTTTAGGCGGGGAGCTGATGTGGAAAGAAGGGGATGCGTGGCAGGCGATGGGTGGGTGATGGACAGAAGGGGAGGCCACGTGGGCCAGGGAGGAGGAATGGATAAGCGACACATGGAAACAAGGGATAGCGAGTAGAGGGTGAGTGAAGTGACGGGAGGAGGGTCCACCATGGCTAAACACAGGGCAGCTGAGAAGAGCGTGGCTGCACGAGCGCCGTTGATCCGGGCGCTGCGATCGTGGCCGCTGGGAGATGCATCAACAATTCCAGACCCCCTCCCTAAGCTTAAAGGGAGAAAGGCGGCGGGGGTCCGGAATGACCTTTATTGCTGTTGATCCGGGCGTGCTCATCTGGACCGTCGGAGAGATGCGCCCCCGATTCCGGACCCCCCCCCCCTTTGCTTAAAGGTCGAAAGGCAAGGAGGGTATGGAATTTGCTGTGCGCCATTGATCCGGGCGCGCTAATCCAGACCGTCCGATCTTGCTTACTGTTTACCACGGGTGCATTGTCGCCCCAAAAACTTGGACGGGTGGGTTTTAACCCATTCATTCGATCTCTGATTCCCCTAGCGAGAAATATCGCTAACATTTGGCTCCATGGGGGATAGAGTCATCCCTGTGATGCTCTAAGAACTCTTTTGCAGACTTAGTGCCTTTGCTGTTGGGCTATGGAGTCATTTATTAGTCAAAAAGGGAAAACAAAAACACAAAACAATATTTACAAAATCTACAAAATGAGCAGACTGCGGCTCACATAAAACATTTCTTTAAGAAATGCCCATTGACTGGGCCGTTGAACACTTCGTTGCCTTCCAGATCCTGCAACCTGTAAGTGTTATTGGAAAATGATTCAAGGATCTTGAAAGGCCCGAACCAGAGGGCGTCAAATTTACTGTGCTTTCCCTTCTCTTGTTTGGGTGCATCCCACTTTAGCACCAGGTCACCCTGCTCGAATTCTTTCTTTTTCTTTTTTCTGTCAAAAGCCTGCTTGATCTTCTGCTGACGGTTGTAAGCTCTGTCCAGGACCTGTTCTCTAATTTGTTGTACCTCCACCATCTGATGGATCCTCCTGAGGATAATATTAGGTTCCCCTTCATAGTCATGGAGAAGATCTACCACAGGTAAGGCAAGGTGAGTGGGGAAAACTGCCTCAATCCCATAAACAAGCTGAAAGGGTGAGAGACCAAGGGATTTCTTCGTTGTCACTCGATCAACCCAAAGTGCAAATTTGAGCTTTGAGTCCCAGGCTATTTTATTGTCCTCCAATAGTTTCTTGATGAGCTTGATTAAACTTTTATTAGAGGACTCGGCCAGACCGTTTCCCTGAGGATAGTAGGGAGTGGAGTGGATCAATGAAATCCCAAACTGTTCGCAAAATTTGACCAGGGGCTCTGACCGAAATGGGGAAGCATTGTCAGTAACGATTTTACTAGGGCAGCCAAACCTAGCAATGATGTCTTCCAGGAAGCTAATGATTACTTTGTGGGAAGCGCTCCTAGTAGGGACGGCTTCTATCCATTTAGTAAAGTATCCAGTTGCTATCAAAATCCATCGGTGTTGACCACTTGAGGGGGGATGAATTTCCCCAATAAAATCCAGTCCCCATTGCTGAAAAGGAGCTGAGACCACCACAGTTTTCAATGGCAGGGACTTGAGCTGCTGCTTTCCTGAGAATTTCTAGCATTTGATGCAGGCTCTAACTTCCCTGCAGACATCAGGAAATAAGGTGGGCCAGTAGTACCCATCTCGGAGGATCTTATGAGCAGTGGTTTTCCAAA
>ML789205.1:938456-960544 GCA_009831015.1 Picea engelmannii | reverse complement strand
GAGAGTGATAACAGAGAGGGGTGACAGAGGATGGCCATGTAGGAGGGCGTCCAGGAGGAACCTACCTTTAGGCGGGGAGCTGATGTGGAAAGAAGGGGATGCGTGGCAGGCGATGGGTGGGTGATGGACAGAAGGGGAGGCCATGTGGGCTAGGGAGGAGGAATGGATAAGCGACACATGGCAACAAGGGATAGCGGGTAGAGGGTGAGTGAAGTGACGGGAGGAGGGTCCACCATGGCTAAACACAGGGCAGCTGAGAAGAGCATGGCTGCACGAGCGCCGTTGATCCGGGCGCTGTGATCGTGGCTGCTGGGAGCTGCATCAACAATTCCGGACCCCCCCCTAAGCTTAAAGGGAGAAAGGCGGGGGGGGTCCGGAATGACCTTTATCGCTGTTGATCCGGGCGCGCTCATCTGGACCGTTTGAGAGATGCGCCCCCGATTCTGGACCCCCCCCCCCTTTGCTTAAAGGTCGGAAGGCAAGGAGGGTCCAGAATTTGCTGTGCGCCATTGATCCGGGCGCGCTGATCCAGACTGTCCGATCTTGCTTACTCTTTACCATGGGTGCATTATCACCCCAAAAAATTGGACGGGTGGGTTTTAACCCATTCATTCGATCTCTGATTCCCCTAGCGAGAAATATCGCTAACACTCCTAGAGTTGCCACATCACCTGTATGGACCATACAACCTGTACAATCAGCATGCCACGTGGCACTGTACGGACTGTACAGTCATCCCCCTTTTTTTCCTATTTTCCTTTTCATACAGAATGTGATATCTTGCGCATACGAAGCCCATTTGATGAAGTAAATATATAGTAGGAATCAGGAAGATGAGACGAACACAATGGCGATGGTTTCGTCGCATTTTGAGCACTTTCAGTTTTGAGCAGTTTTAAGCCCTGTCGGGGTTTTGGATTCGATTCTGGATCACACCTCCCCACAAAAAGACCTTTTGGTCCCCAAAAGGTTACTGACCAGTCAACAAACTCAGGATAGGCCACCCGACTTGTCCTCTGTCTCTAAACTCTGTCTTGTACACTTGTTTCATCAGGATCAACTGTAACACAATCATGACAACTGACAGTATATTATTAGCTATTTGAACCCTGTTACATCTTACTGAAGCCAATATCATCCATGTAGAAAACATTACTAATGACAGCATCAAAAAGACGACTGCAAATGAGCTGATATACTTGAAATATATGCACGACATGAGCTTATCTTGAAGCAACTTATGATTGATTTTCCATTCAACAATCATTTCTTGTTCTTGCTTAAGATCAATTACTTCATTTGAAACAATTATTGGTTTATTTCTTGCTTGCACTACCTTATTTAATTGTTCTATTGTTTGAAGTGTTTTATTTTCTTTAACATGATGATCATGAGCCACATAATCCTGACCTGCTTTAGTGAATTGATATTGATTCTTTGTCCTGTAGAAGATTGCCTTACGATGCCAACTTGATTTCTGTGGCCTCATATTTGATCTGTTGCACACTACAGTATACTTCCATCTTCCTGATCCAATTGTCAATTTTTTCTGCATTTACTTCACCATCATATATGGGCAACTCAAATTTAACATCAAGTTTTAACAATGGAATTTCATTTTTATGCTTATGAACATTTTTCTTCTCATTAGATTTAGAACTTGAACTTGAAGAAGAAGGAGAAGAAGGAGGTGTTGATGAAGGTGAAGGAGGAATCTAAGGATGGTCCTCTTCCTCTTCACTTTTTCCCTTTGAATATTCACCTAAAACTGGTCTCTTTTGTTCCAGGTAATCCTCGTACAAAACATTCACCATCTCCAACATAGCAAGGAGTGTTTTCCAGAATTCTTTCTCATCTTGAGAAATACCTTCTTCTGATGCCATCTTCTCTCTGTGAGAAGCTCTCTTTCTCAATCCAATTAATGGATTCTCTAAAACAAGCTCACCTTAAACATGCTATAGTTTTTCCCTGGTTAACATGCAAAACTCAAATCCAAATGTCAACTAGCTCTGATACCACTTGATCCGTCGGATCTTTTAATGACTATGGTTGAGTTTTAATTTTGCATGCGTTAATTAACCATTTGAGAAACTTAGTGAAATAATGAGGAAAGAAGAGGAATTATGACAGACATATACACATATGTAGTTCTGAAATGAAATAATAGACAGCAAACCATAACACACAGATTGATAATAGAGTTTGGCACAACTTTGCCTACGTCTCTGGGCCTTTGTCTCTGTGGGGGAGGCTTCTTTATTTCTGTTCAAAAGATCAAAATTACATCGTATTAGTGCCAATTGGCTACAAGAATTATATGGTCATGTTCTCCCAGATCTCAAGAACCCTGCAAAGAAAATGTCATGCAAAATGGACGTCTGGAGCTCCCAGAAATGGCCCGACAGCGTCTGCTCCTCAATAGCTTCCCTGCATAAAAATGGCTTTGGCTTGGCGTCCCTTCAACATAACTCTACTCTGACTGACTTTGACTATCCTCCATGGCCTCAAATAGGCCTGGTTTATGTTGGGCTCTGGATTTGATACATTTTATTGCAGATTCTTGGCTTCTTTCATGATTGGGTTACTAAGGTTTTCATACTTATGAAGTCTTCTTCTTATGGATTCTTGAAAAACCTTACTCATATGCTGTGGCACTCTTTTGATATCATTGCAACACTATTACAAGAAAATGCATCCATTTTTCTATCACTACTACCTTCAAACATCAGGCACTTCCAGCCATGTGTACAAGCTACTAAACAGTGGTGTTTCAAATCTTATTAATGGTATCACTCATTGTAACAATGGAATGGCAGTTTATAGAAATCAAGATAATGATGAAGGATTTGTGCATTGGTTAAGCTATTTGTTTTCCTAGGTTCTGGATGTGGCCATCAAGAGTTTAAATGTCGAGTGCCATTCCTAGGATATTTGTCTCTTTAACATAATGTTGATACTAAACAGAACTTACCAGTACCAGGTACCAGCTCCCACCCAGTGAAGATATCAATGAAGATGCTAAATTTACCCAGCTCTTAGAAGGCTAGTGAAGATATCAACAAAGCTGCTAAATTCACCCAGCTCTTAGAAGGTTTGGAAGGTTTGATAGGGAAATTAATATTGAAGTTCCCAATGAAGTGGGATGATTGGAAATCCTTCGTATCCATACAAATAATGAGTATTTCTAAAGATGTTGAATGAATTGCAAGTACAGTATTCAAGTAACAGGGAAAAAATTATTTTATTATGGAAACGAAAAGTACAGTAACTGGGAAATCCTGAATCGGGGAGAAATGCAGTGATTATATTCTGAGTGTCTTCATGCATACTCTATTTGTATTCATTGTCTGCTCTTGAGAAGATGTCTGTTTTAAAGGATTTGTATTTTTCCAGTAGTTATGAAGACAGAAGGATACACATGGATATGTTGGAGCTGATCTCGTAGCTCTGTGCACTGAGGATGCGTTACAGTGCATCAGTAAAATGAATGTTATTTACTTAGAGACTATCGATACTAAAATCCTCAATTCTATGTTTGTTACCAATGAGAATTTCCACACTGCATTACGCTACAGTAACCCATCTGCCCTGTGTGGAATTGTTGTCGAGTGTGCTCTTTTACAAGCCACCAGGTTGTGGGAAGACTCTTCTTGCAAAAGCTATTGCTAATGAGTGCCAGGCCAATTTCATCAGCGTAAAAGGTCCAGAATTATTGCCATGCATCTTTCTTTCACTAAATGTATTGCCTTCGTGTCATGAGATTAGGGCATTCAAGAATCGGTTGCAAACTTAATGGTATCGCCTATCTTAAGGGGCAAATAAGCATTTGGTTGCACATGTAATCATGCTTATCAAGAGACATGGGTAAAGGCAATATTAAATCGATTGGGTATGTAAAACGTGTCTCATTCAAACCATTTTGTAATCTCATGACACGGGTAAAAGCAATGTTAGATGGATTGATTATGTAAAACATGTCTCATTCCCCGGTGGTACTCTTAAAACTGTTTTGTAACTACTTGGGCACAAAGCCATGCATTGTGGGGGATATGAAATGTTATATACAGAGCTGCTATGCTCGAGAGGGAAAGATAGACAGAGCATAGATTAGATAGAAGAATGGAAATCTCCAGGCACTTGTATTGTTCTTATTTTCAAGAAAATAGTTAAGAGTTCCATTAATTCGACTTCTGTTATTTGCAAGTTTGCTCTGAGTTATTCATTTTCCAGTATGTGTTGATTTAAAGAATGGTCTATTGACAGAGAAGGTAGGCCCCCCTTCGATGGAAACAAAGCTGTATATATTGCATCCAGATTCGATTACAATCTACATTGTCAGTTTTCTCATTGATTTCATAGAACAGAAATAGCATTTCATTTGATTGCAACAGAGGGTTTAGCATTTCAAGATTTAAGTTTAGACATTATCTTTTCAACCATTTCATTTTTCATTTTCAGTTCAGACTGCTTAACATTCAAGAACTAGCCTGAATATCTCATGAGATAGAGAAGTTTCATTTGATTACAATAGAGAGTTTCATTGCATTATAAAAGAGAAGGTTGTTGAGTTGTGTGGAGTAATAAGTAGCAAAAACTTAATTATTTTCAGTCATCAGCATGCAGTAGACCTTTTTTATGAAGTTAGTACAGAGTAGTACAAAGTAGTGCAGAACAGAGTAGAGTACAATAGCTTCTTCTAGAAAGTTTCTTTTAGCAGTTCAGAGATTAGTTTGGCATCCTTTAAACCCCCTCTTCAACCCTGCATTTCCTGTGATGGTTCCTCTAAGTCTACCTTCCCGGGTTGACAATTAAATGTTGATTCATATGGTATATATTCAGCTCGACATTTTGGCACCATTGCCGGGGAGGTACTAAAAAGGATTGGAGAGTGGGCTCCGAAGTTTTGCCAAGTAGATTTGATTTCTGCAAGTATTTCTTTAGAAGTAAAGAGTTCTTTCAAATTCATTAGTGTGCAAGCGGTTCATTTCAGAAGTGTTAGATTACATTCAGCAACAAAGAGGTTTTCATTTTAGTAGATTTTATTCAACAGTAGCAAAGTCTTGATTTCAACAGTATTAGATTTGATTCAGCAGTTGAGTTCATCAGTATAAGAGGGTGAGCATTTGATTCAGTAGAAGAAAATTTCCATTCAACAAGAGTGCGTTTCATTTCATTTCAAGCTAGTGTGGGTTTCAGAATTATTATCAGGTGATGTGACTTTCAAAGTTTTTAGCAAACAACCTACAATAAAAGAAAAAAAATCACAAAAATTGACTAATGGATTCAAGATTGAATGAATGGAAGAAGAGATTGTTGCAAGAACTTTCATGCATCTTGCAGGAACTTGAAGAGATCTCTGCAGCTCAAGAGATGGAGGAGGAAACAGTTGATTCAGTGGTTCTGTGTGAACACCTTTGCCAGCCTACAGAGAACAATGAGCAATTAGAAACTCTAGCAGCAACAGAACATGGTATGCATAATCATATTGAACATTGGTTTCAATCTGTTCTACAGCCTTCAGATGCTCTTCTTCTTCAACAAATCTTGGAAATCAAGCGACCGGTGTTGCTTGCTCAGCATGCCTTGGTAATTATACATCTATATATTCTATCAAAGGGCATGAATTCATTTTTGATTCTTCTAAGACATTGGCTACATTGGTTATTTGCCTATACTTAAAGAAATGTCTCTTTTTCTTTAAGTAGGTAGGTAGGTAGGATAGTGTATAAATATCAACATCTTTGAATAGTTTATATGTTCAGCTGAAATAAAAAGTGATTGAAGATTTTTATCTAAGTGATGGATGAATGAGTTGAAAGAACATGCTAAGAGTGCAGGGGATATTTTCAAGCACTTTCACATCAATCAGATGGACAATTCTTGGGACTGTTAACATTCTATTACCGTGCCAGTATTAAGAGGACAATACGTTTGCATGAGGACATGAACAAATCTAGGCATGGGGGAATGTTGGGATTTGGATTTGATACATTTTATTGCAGATTCTTGGCTTCTTTCATGATTGGGTTACTAAGGTTTTCATACTTATGAAGTCTTCTTCTTATGGATTCTTGCAAAACCTTACTCATATGTTGTGGCACTCTTTTGATATCATTGCAACACTATTACAAGAAAATGCATCCATTTTGCTATCACTACTACCTTCAAACATCAGACACTTCCAGCTGTGTGTACAAGTTACTAAACAGTGGTGTTCCAAATCTTATTAATGGTATCACTCATTGTAACAATGGAATGGCAGTTTATAGAAATCAAGATAATGATGAAGGATTTGTGCATTGGTTAAGCTATTTTTTTTCCTGGGTTCTGGACGTGGCCATCAAGAGTTTAAATGATGAGTTCCATTCCTGGGATATTTGTCTATTTAACATAATGTTGATACTAAATAGAACTTACCAGTACTAGGTACCATCTCGCACCCAGTGAAGATATCAACGAAGTTGCTAAATTTACCCAGCTCTTAGAAGGCCAGTGAAGATATCAACGAAGCTGCTAAATTCACCCAGCTTTTAGAAGGTTTGGAAGGTTTGATAGGGAAATTAATATTGAAGTTCCCAATGAAGTGGGATGATTGGAAATACTTTGTATCCATACAAAGAATATGAGTATTTCTAAAGATGTCGAATGAATTGCAAGTACAGTATTCAAGTAACAGGGGCAAAATGATTTTATTATGGAAACGAAAAGTACAATAACTGGGAAATCTTGAATCGGGGAGAAATGCAGTAATTATATTCTGAGTGTCTTCGTGCATACTCTATTCATATTCATTGTGTGCTCTTGAGAATATGATTGTTTAAAAGGATTTGTATTTTTCCAGTAGTTATGAAGACAGAAGGATACACATGGATATGTTGGAGCTGATCTCGCAGCTCTGTGCACTGAGGCTGCGTTACAGTGCATCAAGAACATGGATGTTATTTACTTAGAGACTATCGATGCTGAAATCCTCAATTCTATGTTTGTTACCAATGAGCATGTCCAGACTGCGTTAAGCTCCAGTAACCTATCTGCCCTGCGTGGAATTGTTGTCGAGTGTGCTCTTTTACAAGACACCAGGTTGTGCGAAGACTCTTCTTACAAAATCTATTGCTAATGAGTGCCAGGCCAATTTCATCAGCATAAAAGGTCCAGAATTATTGCCATGCGTGTTTCTTTCACTAAATGTATTGCCTTCGTGTCATGAGATTAGAGCATTCAAGAATCGGTTGCAAACTTAATGGTATCGCCTATCTTAAGGGGCGAATAAACATTCGGTTGCACATGTAATCATGCTTATCAAGAGACACGGGTAAAGGCAATCTTAAATCGATTGGGTATGTAAAATGTGTCTCATTCAAACCATTTTGTAATCTCATGACACGGGTAAAAGAAATCTTAGACAGATTGATTATGTAAAACATGTCTCATTCCCCGGTGGTACTCTTAAAACCATTTTGTAACTACTTGGGTGCAAAGCCATGCATTGTGGGGGATCTGAAACATTATATACAGAGCTGCTATGCTCGAGAGGGAAAGATAGATGGAGCATATATTAGATAGAAGAATGGAAATCTCCAGGCACTTGTATTGTTCTTATTTTCAAGAAAATAGTTAAGAGTTCCATTAATTCAACTTCTGTTATTTGCAAGTTTGCTCTGAGTTATTTGTTTTCCAGTATGTGTTGATTTAAAGAATGGTTTGTTGACAGAGAAGGCAGGGCCCCCTTCGATGGAAACAGAGTTGTATATATTGCATTTATAGTAGACTCCAGATTCGATTCCAATCTACATTGTCAGTTTTCTCATTGATTTCATAGAACAGAAATAACATTTCATTTGATTGCAACAAAGGGTTTAGCATTTCAATATTCAAGTTTAGACATTATCTTTTCAACCATTTCATTTTTCAGTTTCAGTTCAGACTGCTTAACATTTAGGAACTAGCCTGGATATCTCATGAGATAGAGAAGTTTCATTTGATTACAATAGAGAGTTTCATTGCATTATAAAATAGAAGGTTGGTGAGTTGTGTGGAGTAATAAGTAGAAAAAACTTAATTATTTTTAGTCATCAGTGTGCAGTAGACCTTTTTTATGAAGTTAGTACAGAGTAGTACAGAACAAAGTAGAGTACAGTATCTTCTTCCAGCAATTTTCTTTTAGCAGTTCAAAGATTAGTTTGACATCCTTTAAACCCCCTCTTCAACCCTGCATTTCCTGTGCTGGTTCCTCTAAGTCTACCTTCCCGGTTTGGCAATTAAATGTTGATTCATATGGTATATATTCAGCTTGACAGTTTATATAGATTTGAAGTTGGTTATCCATCTCCAACTTCCTCCCAAAATTTGGGCTCCAAAAATGCCCAATATCTCCCAAAAATGGAGAAAATCAACTCATATCAGGCATTAAAAAATCCAAATACATTGTAAAAAACCCACAATTGTATAAAATTAGAGGATTATCCCATGATTCCATGTACACGCTCCCTTTGGCATGGTCATATGGGTCATGTGGCCAACCTCCAGCCCATAGGGTTGTGCGCTGGCCCCCTTTCCCTGGCTCTCGGTTCGGTGGCATGGGCATAGAACCGGATCTCGGGCTAGCAACCTTAACCTCCACACCCTATTGTAAGGTATGGTCCCGGTCTTGTGGGATCAGCCTGTGAATTGGGGGTTGGACCCTATCCATGCACCTGCTTGTCCGCGCTCGTGGTTATATTGAGTGGTTTTATGTTTGCGCCGAGGGCTGGGGCTAAGCCCCGACCCTTTTCCCCACCGTTTTAAAACTTAACCAAAAATAAATGTAATATATGCCATATACATAACAAGCACTACCCATGGGGCAGGCGGTTAGCCCAGCCCTGCCAGTCCACAGCCCAGAGAGGAGGTCGCGGGTTCGACTCCCATGCACGCCATATAATTTTACACAAAGCCATAAACCAACCAGAGGGTGCCACGTGGCAGCCCATGACTGGGCCACGTGGCACCTCAAAAACCAACCATAAACTGTGACACGTCAATCGCTAATTGGTCCATGTGCCTGCCACCTGTCAAATGTCATACTTCCCTGTCAGCCTGCCATGTCAGTTGTTGACATCATCCTGTGCCATGTGTCACCCTTATAGTGGTGACATGTGTCACCCCTGGATTGGTCCAGCTGTCTGCCCGTATGCCAAATCAGCCTACCATCTGTCACCTCCTGGAGCTGCCACATCACCTGTACAGATCATACGACCTGTACAGTCAGCATGCCATGTGACACTGTATGGACTATATAGTCATCCCCTTTTTTTGCTTGTCTGCCTTTTCCGACAGAACGTGATATCTTGCACATACGGAGCCCGTTTGACGAAGTAAATATACTGTTGGAATCAGGAATATGAGATGGACGTAATGGCACTAGTTTTGTCGCATTTCCAACACTTTCATTTTTGAGCATTTTTAAGCCCTGTCAGGGTTTTGGATCTGATTCTGGATCAACTGGCTATTTCATAGATTAGGCAAAGAAATCAAGGAAATCAGGCCAATCAAGAAGATCCGATGAATCTGGGAAACCAGGAAAATCAGGGAAATCAGACAAATCAGGGAAACCAAGGGAGCCAAGGGGAACAACAAATCAGGCCTCCCTTCCAAAATAATTATGTAAATATATTAGAATTCTAGTATCTGAGGAATTGGGCAAGAAAGATATTTCATGGGAGAATTTTGTGGTTATCTCTCATTTTAAGCTGTATTTAGCACCCAATCCTCAATCATAGAGGGCAAGCTCTTTGTCACCTACCAGTGCTACCAAAGCAGGGACCAATAGGAAGAGAAAGGGCATAGCCCCTGTTCAAGTGTCAGAGGTCAACAAGCAGGTCATTGAAGCTGAGGAGGAAGTTTGTCCTTCTCCACACAGATATTTTTCACCACCTCCTCCACCAGGGTTAGAAGAGGTGCCTCCTTCTACCAAAGCCACATCTAAGAGAGGGAAGAAGCTTCACTTTTCCCCTTCTCCTCCAACAGTTGAAATCAAAGGTAAAATACCTTTCACAAGGTCATAAATTCCTAAGGAGGATTATAGAGAGCAATCGTTACTAGAGATCCCTATTCAAAATAAGAAGGGGAAGAATATTGAAAAACCTATAGAGGAGAAATTAGAAACCCTTGTACAAAAGAAGAAGGGAAAAGGTGCTAAAGGACCTTTGGATAAGAAATATGAGACCTCTGAGAAAGGCACTGAGAAACCTGATGAGTTGGACAAAACACTTCCCATGCAGACGGAAGAGGAGTCTGAAGAAAATCTTATTAATACTGAGCATGCCACTGTCACTCCTGACAGTCAAACATACAAAAGGCTTATCAAGCAGCTTAGATATGCAAGGAAGGAAATAGATTGTCTTAATGAAGAAGACAAGGTCCATTTGGATCAAATGGAAGAGCTCATGGCTGGCTACAATCATACCCTTGACTTGGCAAGGTTTGCAGCGAGAAAGGCTCTACCCCTTCATAAACAACTGAAAAATCATTACAAACAGAGTAGAGGCTTTCAATCTCAGAATGGGAAGTTAAAGGAAGAGCTAAAACACTTTCAATATGAGGTATCCCAAAGGAATTTATAGGCGTTGGTTGAATTTTCCATTTAGGATGATAAAACAACAACTAAGGAGAGCACAACTACATAGAAGAAGCTGGTCAACTCTAGGAAAAATAAGTCTGTTGTGCCAATTGAAGATCCTCTTTCTGCCAAAAGGAGTGTGAGGCTAAGTATTAAAATGACAAAACAGTTGGTAATGGTAAGCCCAATTTTTTAGAATTGTTCCTTTTTGGGAGGGTTAACTAATATGCACATACTAGTTGTGCCATCTATACAGGCTTCTAGGCATTTAGCTATATGGATTTTGAGTTTTTCTAAGTGATAGCTTCACCCAGTGGTAAAAGGCATTACCTATGGTACAGTCAAGGCACCTAAGTAAAATGGTTCTACCATCATGAAAGGACACCCATTGCTCTGTACATATTCAAGATTGAAGGGCACTGCCTTTTGGCAATGCTACCCAAACCTGTAAGAAATGCAACTTAAGTGACACTACGTAAAGGCGTTGTGTAATATTCCATAGAGAACATAATCAACATATGGGTATAACATAGTGGTGCTAGCCACATGCACTATGTAATATTTGGCAGGGAGCAGGTTTACACACAGGCACAACACAAAGGTGCTACCTACAGGCACTACCCAATATTTCAACAGAGGACCAACGTTGGTGCATATATGCAGCACCGTGGCACTACCTTCTTTCCTTGTTTCATTTTACAGTGCGCTATCCAAAGTTGCTACCCAAGGAAATTGCCAGCAAACACTAGGAATCTAGGAGGAGTAGGCCAACAGATTTTTGGATAATTTTATGATGGAGAAAGTTATAGAAGTAACAAGTGGCATTTTGAAGACAACTGTAGGCTCCAAAGGGACATGTGGAAAAATAGGAGATGAGCAACAAAAGAGAATCAAAGTAGTTAGAAGCATGATTGGATTAGTCACCAACATTTCCCTATTTTATAACATAGGTTGTTATTCTAGTTGTTAGAACAAATAAATGTTTAGAGATTTTCAAGGGAAACATGTCAGCTCATACCTCCAGTTGTTGCCTCCCTTTATTGTTATCTATAGATAGATCAATTGCTTTAGCATGTTCAGATGGTTGAGAAAGGCTCCCTTTTACTTGTAATATTTTGATGAAGTGACTATGATCTAGTGATGTACTGGACTTAAGACCTTTTGGCTAATAGAAATCATCTTCTCTTTCAGTCTATTTTCTTCTGACGCTAAATTTTCATGATTTGAATGATTCACATGAATTATTGTATTGATGTTATGGTGGATGTTTGATCATTATATTATCATATGTTTATTTAGCTTCTTTAGTTTCTGATGTCAAGAAGATCTTGTGATTAGAAACTTTCTTCCTTAGACTTTTGTAGACCTGATGTTTGCAGTAGTCCTTACACTCCTCTCACTCAAGTCTTCCCTCTATTCATACTTACTCCCAAACTACTGATAGAAGTTAGCCAAGACCTTAATTGCTGGTTCATGCTAGCCCTATTGTCTAAGGTAGAAATTTACCATTTGAGTCCTTTTTCATTTGACCCTTTAAAACACTCTTTCATTCACATATAACATTATGGGTATTGGTTTTGCCTTCCATGCAATCTGAAGGTGACTCCTAGTGCTAACACTCCCAAACCCTCCAAAAGGAAACCCCTCCAAAGAAGCTCAAAACAATGTACCTTCTTCTAGTCAAACCAAAAACGATTTTGTTGCAAAAGATTCAGCTGCAAAAGACTCCAGTGTGAAAGATTTTGTTGCAAAGAATACTGTGGAAAAGGGGAAACAGTAAGAATAACCTCAGAAGAAAATATTTACAAGAATATAAATGGTCACCAAAGAAGTAGAAAGGACTCCATCATATTTTGATTTCGAGAGTGAGATGGCTAAGATAAAAATTTCAGTACCATTTAAGGAATTGATCAGGAATAGCGAATAAATAACTCAGATCATCAATATGCTTAAAATGGGACATACCTATGATACCCTAAACATACAAGATGATCACCCGACTATCCTATTTGGGCCAAGAGAAGATAGAAATCTTCCTCAAAATGGAGAACGAGTTCGAGAATTTGAACATTGATGATGAATATTGTGATGATGAGGTAGATACAACTACTTTCACGAGAGAAGGATATTTTGACAATCAGATTGTTGGAAGAGATATCATTCATCTAAAGATTAATATCATCGCCAAGGGTATAGTACCATTAGAGAAACATTTTGATAGCAATGACATAGCCAGAAGTTCGAAGATCACAGTAGATAAAGGGGACAGGGAAGAATTCAATATTGGGACTCCAGAGGATCCAAAGATCATGAAGCTATCCATGAATCTCAAACCTGAAGTCAAAGAGAGGTATGTCAAATTAATGAAAGAAGTCCCCAATGTTTTTTCTTGGAGCTATGATGATCTAAAATTCTACGATACCAGTATAATCTAGCATGTTATCCCAATTAAAGAAGATCAAAAGCCATTCAAACAAAAATTAAGAAGAATAAACCCTTTGTTGTTACCCTTGATAGAAAGGGAAGTAAAGAAATTGTTTGAAGCAAAAATCAGTGTCCCTGAGGTTTTCCAAATGGGTGGAAAATTTGGTACTAGTCCAGAAAAAGAGTGGAGAAATTAGGCTTTGTGTAGACTTCAGGAATCTAAATAAGGTGTATCTAAAGGAAAACTATCCATTTCCTAAAATGAATTATATTCTACAGAAGTTAGTAGGTTCTCAAAGGATGTCAATTCTAGATGGTTTCTCTGGATATAATCATATTATGGTGCACCTTGATGACTAGGAAAAGACTGCATTCACTACACCATGGGGAACGCTTATGTATGTAAAAATGCCTTTTGGGATTATGAATGCAGGGGAAACATTTCAAAGAGCCATGGATATATCTTTTTCTGATGAGAAAGATAAATTCATTGTTATCTAAATTGATGACATTATCCTGTATTCTTCCTCGGATGAAGAACACCTCAATCATCTCATAAGGGTGTTAGAGAAATCAAGAAAATTTGGCATATCACTAAATCTAAAAAGGTCAAATTTTTCCATGGAAGAAGGGAAGATATCAGGACACATCATTTTAAAGGAAAGGATAAAGGTGGACCCCAATAGGGTTGAAGGTATATTGAAAATCAGCATACCCAGAAGAAGAAAGGAGGTACAAACTTTCCTGGGGAAAGTAAACTTTCTGAGAAGGTTTATCCTAAATTTGGCTGAAATCATAAAACACATCACCAACATGCTTAAAAACGGAAATGAAATAAAATGGATTCCTGAAGCAAGAACATCCTTTGAAGACATCAAGGTGACATTGAAAAAGGCTCTTATATTGGCCAACCCAAATTTTGAGAAATATTTCATATTGTTCTAATTCGCATCAGAACACACAATTGCAAGTGTATTACTCCAAGAAAGATGATCAAAGTTTCGAGAAACCCATAGCATAGTACAGTAAAAATTTTAGAGATGCTCCTTTAAAATACTATATCATGGAGAAGCAAGCATATGCTTTGGTCAAAGCATTGAAAGAATTCAAGGTTTATATCCTACACTCATATACCACATCTTGTGTTCATAGTAGCTCAGTTAAGGACATATTAACACAGCCTGACCCTAGAGGGAAGAGGGAAAAATGGATTGTAGTACTGTTAGAATACGATCTTGAAATCAATCCCACGAAGTTGATCAAAGGACAGGGACTTGCTAGACTGATGGCAAAAACAAATTGCAAACTCTTGGGAATAAAATTCATTGCATATTTATCAGACCTTGCAGTAGAGGAAGAAAGGGCGACTCCACAAATATATTAGAATTTTCTTGACTCTGCATGGTATGTAGATTTCATTTTTGTGTTAAAAAATCTATAGGCTCCTCCTCATTATAGTAAAACAAAGGCTAGATTTTTAAAACTTAAGGCAACAAAATTTTGTATAGTAAATGAATTGTTGTACTGGAAAGATCCAGGGGGAATTTTTTTGAGTTGATTGATGGAAGATGAAGTAGAGAGAATGATCAAAGAGTTCCACAAAGGTGAATATGGAGGTCATCATTATTGGAAGACGACTATGCAGAAAATTTTCAGAGCTGGCTTTTATTGGCCTAGCATTTCTCTTGATTTATATAAAGAGGTTTCAAAGTGCCATGAATGTCAAATCTTCGATGGAAAAGGAAAATTACAATCTCTACCACTAAAAACCATTTCAGTAGAATCTCCTTTCAGACAATGGGGCCTAGATTTCATAGGAGAGATACATCCACAATCCTCAGCTCAACACAAGTGGATCTTGACTGCAACAGATTATTTTACTAAGTGGATCGCGGTTGTTCCTGCCATACATGCTATACATGATGTTATCATTCGGTTCCTGGAAGACAATATCCTGTCTAGATTTGGATGCCCAATCAATATTATAATAGACAATGTAGCGGCCTTTAAGTCAAAAAATTACAAAAATTATGAAATGATTACAACATTACTCTTGGTCATTCCACGTCATATTATCCTCAGGGGAATGGATTGGCTCAATCTTCAAACAAAATCTTGGTCAGAATCATCAAAAAATTGTTGCAAGAGAACAAAAAGGTGTGGCACAAAAAAATCATCCATGCGTTGTGGGCTGATAGGATATCCCCAAAAGGAGCTATTTCCACATCTCCTTTCTAGATCATTTCTGGTACAGAGGCCATTTTTTCTACTACATTGGGATTGTCGGTGATGAAGTTGTTATAGGAGAAAGAATCATAAACAAATGTCAGTTGGAGGAGATATGATGAGCTCATCAGTGTACAACAGACCAGAGAAAAGGCCTTCAATAATGTGCAGCTTCATCAAGACAAGATCAAAGAAGCTTTTGATAGACATATCAAGGTAGAATACCTCAAACCAGGATACTAGGTACTAAAATGGGATGCCAAAAATGAAGATAAAGGTAAACATGGGAAATTTGATAACCTTTGGCTGGGTCCATTCAAATTCTCAACTTACCGCGGGATCAATGCCTATTTGTTGGAAGAAAGTAATGGATAATTCACCAGAGGAGGTCCTGTGAATGAAAGGTTCCTCAAGCATTACATTGCTTGAAAAAGAATCACCCCACCATTCATTGTATATAACCATTCTACTTTTTCCTTTACGCATTAAAGATTGAAATAAAGGCATCATAGTTGAAGCCCGAGGTGAAGGCCCTGAGCTATGCTAGGTAGATTGTAATTTTTCGAATAAAAACCAACAGATTCATATCACATTGATAAATCACAGCACAATGGGAAGGCACTTAGTCTACATTTCTTTGCTACCTCACATGGAGGATAACATCCCTAGTAGGAGCCAATTTTAGCACCATAACAATTTTCAAATGGTATCCAAGTATTAGAATTTTAGCGAAAGGTTGTGTCGCTAAGGAGATATGATAATTTAGAGGACCAGGCTATATCTAGTGGCGTATGGATATATATGGCGAAAGCATAAAGGGTGAGACTCAACGAACTGTCGATCTTGAACACAACCTAGATCAATGGCCAAAAGGAATATCGGGGATCGAAATAGAATGAAGGTTAAACAATCGAGGGTGGGACAGGGAAAACCATCATGTTTTAAATCGTGGATGTGTGGCACCCTCTAAGACACATCGAGGCGAAAAGCGGTTCCCCTAAAACTGTTTTCTCCAACCCCTGATGTCAAAAATGTTGGGTAAATGTTGACCGTAGATCTTAAAATAGCCTGGATCAACGGCTCAAACTCATATCGCCGATCAGAGTAGTGTGAAGATTAATGAATCAAGGTCAGTCCATGGAAAACCATCGTGGTTTAAATCGTAGAAGCGTGGCACCCTCAAAGGCACATCAGAGAGAAAATCAGTTCACCAAAAACCGTTTTCTCCAACCCCTAATGTAAATAGATACCTATAAAAGGGGGACCTCCCAGCAATATTTTATTATAACTTGAAACATTCCAATGTTTGGAAAATTGGCACAAAGCATCCATTTGAAATTCAAGCTTAGAACTGGACCAGATTTGTGTTTCTATCGCTGCTTAACATGTATTTTCGCCATGGCTGCTAATCCTGTTGTCTTATCCATAAATGAACAAGGCATCTCTTCCAAAGAAGAATCCCTAACTGATAGAGACTTCGACATTTTTTACACAGAGATAACAATCTCACACGTTTCTATGTACAGATCAAATTTGTTGACAATGTTGGAACCCGCCTACCTTTGCTCAAAGTGGTTGACGCCTCCATCACCCCTTACATCATAGAAGTAGTCTTTCCTTTCCTTGAATTTGTAAGTTGGTATCCAGAATGATATTCTGAGGAAGAAAGAGTCATTCTAAATAAATTAGGGTCTGAATTTTTATGTGAAAAAGATATTCCATCACTCTGGCACACTCTCAGTATACTTGAGTCTTCATCCATAGTGTCAGAGTCCTTCAAGGAGCATTAAATGATCACAATTTATAGAGAATGCCCACCAGAAGTAAAAACCCAGTTTCTGTAAACCATTTTCAAGCCCGAGTACCATTCAGAGAGTTTGTCATTTCCTGCCAGCATAAGCGTCATGATCATCGAAGTCCAGTGGGCTTGTTCCCTATTAAGTCAAATTTTAGGATTGGACAATGAAAAGTTTGTGGTATAAGTCATGTTAGGTTTATTGTTGAATTTCTTTATGTCAGAGTCTGGTCAGTCAGTCAGTGTCAGTTTTGACAATTTCATTGTTGACAATATGCATCAACATTTGGTGAATTTCAATTCATTAAGACATTTCAGATATTACACCCATTTTTTGAGGATGTTCCTAGAATCTAACAAAACTAAATTTCCCAAGACTGCATTCATTTCAACTAAATGTAAAAGGATCACCATGCTTATATTCATAAATAAGATTATGTCCAAGGTGTACAGTCTTATCTTCGGTTCAGACTTTCCAAGGGTCATGGAAGAAATGAAAAGTTGTTTACAACCAAATCCAGAGAGTAGGATAGGTGACTGGATGTTATCAATATAGTCCATGGAGATTTGGGTATATGGATACCTATAAGGACCTCATCTTTTAACAGTCTTTCTGACCCCCAGGATCTTTTCTTTGGAGTTCATAAGATAGAGGATCATCTCAGAAAATTAGCACTTTTTGAAAGCACAAAAGGCTTCTAATCTAAAATTTCCTTTCATAGTAGGTCCCTTTGTGGTGAAGAACAAGTCTTGTTTGCCTCAAATTCAATCCAAACTCAGTGAATTTGGGTTCATGCAGTTGCAAGGAAGAAAATACGACTTGCACCAGATCATTTCCAAGAGGCGATTTGTAAGCAGACAAGGTCCCTATGAACACGAGCATGTCGAAGGATTTGATAAGTTGGCCAGTCTAGAAACCTGTGTAGACATGGAGGTCACTCTGCAGCATGATCTAACAAAAAAAACAAAAGCAACCTCCCAACAGAGCCCAACACATAAACCTTTTCCTAGATTGATTGTCAAAGCTCCTAAATTTAGCATCTACAATAAGAGGAGAAGTTTAGAGGCCCTGGGCACCGGTAGCGATCAAGATATTCTCAAGAAAATGAAAATCACATCATCCTCTCAAATAGTCAACCTAGAATAAGAAGAACCCAAGGAGAAAACATGTATGGAAATGGTAGAAGGTGGAACCAAGAGCGAAGAAGCAAGTAGGGAAAACATGACACAAATTGAAAGCAGCACAAAGGTATTTAGCAACAGGAAACACATATTTATCCAGACACATGGGGTAGTTTATTAATCCAAGGAAGATTTAATGAACTAGTATGTTGTGAAGGGAAGTATGGACTACAGGGAAATAAGAGACCTTTTTCCTGAAGTGGAAAAGACTTCCCAATTTAAATCTTCCTTTCTCTCAGTTAGAGATGTGGAAAAGAAAACATATAACATAACAGTGGTTGATGATGATAAGGTATTTGAGATCAAAATGCACTATGAAAATATTAGTGCCCCTAACAAAGTAAAGTTCCATAGAAATTTTAGTGATATGTTATATTTTGATTATCTAAGTTTCGGTCCGAGGGTCGCAAGATTGACAAAAAATGCACTCAAACTAGATGGACAATTGAAACAGGAAAAGGCATCCAGTAAAGCCTAGATGACACAAGTCAAGAGGCTAGAGTCTGAAGGTCCTCAAGGGGTAAAATATTCTCTGGACAAAAAGGATAAGATGATCCAAAGCTTAAATAAAATGTTTCAAATGTCACCCACAAACTATCTACAAACAAAAAAACTGACTGCTTTGGAACAAGAGAAAGAGACATTCAAACAAGACGCACTCAAATACAAAGCTAAAGTGCTACAGTTGGAAAATGAGAAAGAAAATTGGTCACAAGCACATGCAACAACATCAAATTTTGTTGTCATTGTAACTACTAATACAGAGGTTGGATCTAGCACTGAAGGGTTGGTTCAAGCTATGTCCTAGGTAAGTGTTGGGCTCCAGATTTATAACATTTTCTTGCTGGTTCTTGAAGATATTGTTTACTCTCCTGAAGTCTTTTGTTAAGCAAATGACATTCTTTCTGTGGTATTCATATTCTGTTACACATATATGGGCCTTGGAGCACAACCGCTCAAAACACAAGATAATATCCCAATATATGCTTCAATCATTAGATAAAATCTTGCTCTGCATTCACTGGAGCTTGGCCCTGAATGGGTGAAGGAAAGGGTTTAAAAATAAAGATATAATTTGGATGCACTGTCACCTCTTGGTGCAAATGCTGTAAAGGGGCAGACAAGGAGTAATTTATCTCTGGAGCAAAGTTGCTAACTGGTGCTTCTGATGATGTTGAAGTTGTTAAATGGTTTGCAAAAAGACATGGGGTTATTGTTATCCCCGGTAGTGCTAGTGGAGGACCGGGGTATGTTCATGTTTCATTTGGTCCAAGGGAATGCTTTCTTCTCAATTTTCCAGGTAGAAAGATCTCGACAATATTATTCAAGATGTGTATCTTATAACGCAAATTATTAAGGTCATCATTTACTTCAGTTTCTGGGATTATTGGGCAATATGCAAATTGCCAAGATAAGCTAAACAGAGTGCTCTGCGATTTGAAGAGGAATATCTACAGCTAGACCTTTCCTTGACAGAATAGTTGGTTCCCTATGCCACTTCCTAAATCCGTGCATGTGTAACGCACTCATAAATTCGTGCATGTGTAACACAGGGGGGAAACTGTTTGTTTGAAAACCCAATAGCTGGCATCAAAGTATCTAAATTTGTGCATAACACAGGGAAACCATTTGTCAAAGTCTATGTAATCTCATGACACGAATGCAGGCAATCTTGAAGCGTTTAATTATGGAAAACGTGTCTCATTCCCCGAGGGTACTCTTGAAACCGTTTTTGTAACTCCTTATTCATCTAGGGCAAAGCCACGCATTGCCAGGGGGCTGGAATGGGATAGAAAAGTGATGTAGAGAAATATGCAGTAGTGGATTTGAAACAAGATAGGAAGAGCTGCTATGCTTGAGAAATGGGGGGGATAGATGGAGCATAGGGTAGAAGAATAGAAGAATAGAAATCTTCAAGAACTGTATTGTTTTCATCTTTCAATAAAATAGTGAGAGTTCCAGTAATCCAATTTTTGTTCTTGCCATTTTAGCTGTGAGTTATTTATTTGCTAGTATGTGTTGATTTAGAGAACAGACTGTTGACAGAGAAGGCAGGGCCCCCTTCTATGGAAACAAAGCTGATACATTGTATTTACAGTAGATTTCATCCATTACTTTTCAATAAAGATTCGACCCCAATCGACATTGCCAGTCTTCTCATGGGTTTAATAGCATAGAAGTAGCATTCCATTTGATTGCACAGAGGGTTAGCATTCCAAGATTTAAGTTTAATGTTATCTTTTCAGCCATTGATTTCATTTCTTCAGTTTTCACATTTAGACTGCTTAACATTCAGGAACTAGTTTGGATATCTCATGAGATGAAGATTTTTCATTTGATTACAATAGAAAGTTTCATAGGATGGTTGCTGAGTTGTGTGGAGTGATAAGTAGAAAGTACTTAGCTGTGTTCAGTTTATCTTTTACATGCATATACAGAACAATACCGGTTAGTACCAAGTAGTACAGAGTAGTGCAAACGCGTGCAGAATAGAGTAGAGTACAATAGATTCTTTCAACAAGATTCTTTTAACAGTTCAGGGACTAGTTTGGCATTCTTTAAACCCCCTCTTCAGCCCTGCATTTCCTGTGTTGGCTCCTCTAAGTCTACCTTCCTGGGTTGACAATTAAATGTTGATTTACATGGTATGTCTACAGCTCGACATTTTGGCGCTGTTGTCGGGGAGGTACTAAAAAGGATTGGAGAGTGGGCTCCGAAGTTTTGCCAAATAGATTTGATTCAGCAGTTGAGTTCATCAATATAATAGGGTGTGCATTTGATTCAGTAGAAGTAATCTTCATTTCAGAATAGAGTTCCTTTCTTTTCAGTAGATGTCATTTCCTTTCAACAGAGTTTTTGTTGCTTTCAGTTTACATAGAGCAAGTGTGTTTTCATTCTCAGTAGGAGGATATTTCATTCAGCAAGTATGCAGATTTTGTTTCAAGCAAGTGTGAGTTTGCAAACTAGTTTTCAGAATTGGTTATTTGGTGTGACTTGAAAATATTTTTAGCAAACCCCCTAAAACAAAAGAAAAATCACAAAAAATTGACTAATGGATTCAAGATTGAAGGAACGGAAGAAGAGATTGTTGCAGGAGCTTTCGTGCATCTTCCAGGAACTTGAAGAGATCTCTGCAGCCCAAGAGATGGAGGAGGAAACATTTGATTCAGTGTTTCTGTGTGCACACCTTTTCCAGCCTACAGAGAATAATGAGCAGTTAGAAACTCCAGCAACAACAGAACCTGGTATGCATACTCATATTGAACATTGGTTTCAATCTGTTTTATAGCCTTCACATGCTCTTCTTCTTCAACAAATATTGGAAATCAAGCAACCGGTGTTGCTTGCTCAGTATGCCTTGGTAATTATACATTTATATCTTCTATCAAAGGGCATGAATTCATTATTGATTCTGGTAAGACGGTGGCTACATTGGTTATTTGCCTATACTTAAAGAAAATGTCTCTTTTTCTTTAGGTAGGTAGGTAGGATAGTGAATAAAAGATAGCACCTTTGAATAGTTTATGTTTTCTGCAAATAAAAAGGACATCAGCAACATAGGTAGACCTGCACAAAAAGGAAGTATTCAGATGAAGACCTTGCAGTTTTGGTACTCATGGACAGTTTCATTAGTTTGCGGTTCTGAAGAACAGTCTATTCTTCTGTTTTCTATAAACATCCAGCACATAGGACAACCCATCAGACTCATCACAACATAATCTTTGAAGCAAAACAAGAACATAATTTGTGTTCTGCTACAGGCCTCTCATTCTGTCACAATACTTACATTATACAGCAGAACCTGACAACATACAGCTGAGCTCCATCTGGTTCTGAAAGGTAACAATACTCTAAGGTATGAGT
>ML789205.1:905443-922481 GCA_009831015.1 Picea engelmannii | reverse complement strand
TGACGAATATTGGAGGTAAAATGAGGATTTTTTGCACTAAAAGGGTGAATGGATGAAAACATATGGTAAAAATGAGTTGTAAAATGTTTTATTTACTTTTTACTATTTGAAAAGTGGGTTTTTCCATTTTTATTTCATTATTTCGCCCATTTAACCCTATTTACTAATGCGAAAGTGAGTAAATGACTTGCAGGCACCTAACGAGACGATTATGGATCCAAAAACTTTTGAAATATGGTGTGTTTATTTGGTTTTCTATGGTTTTAATCTAAAAACCTCAAGTGACTTTTATCCGTTCTAGCACTTGTAAAAAACTTAGAACGTGATCGGGCTTTGTTTTATCTCTTTTCCGGGCTCGTTATGGTTGCACGAAAAAGGAACCCCCCTGGAGTTGACTTTAAGCCCTTTTCACGACTCCTTAAACATGAAAAGATTACCGAGCGACCTTGCTATTTTCACGCTCGTTAAATTATTTGAACTTACGCATCCTCCGAGCGATAGTTTAACCCTTTTTCGGTCTCATTGGATTATGGTACGAAAAAGGCACTGAGAGATTTCTCTTTTGAGTGTTTTTCCAAACTCTATAATCTTAAAAAACCTTTGAGTTTTCTATCTCTGGACTCGTTAAACAAACATTGACAGACCCGTGATGGGACCGAACCACTCCTTCTTAGGGTTCGTTAAAAATACTTCGAGGGACTCGTCCGAAGGATGACCTTATATCAACAAGCATATGTGATCCTCTTCAAGCTTGCGTAAAAATAAAGAGGTACTTGCCAGAAATGGTGGGGGAGAAATTTGGGAAAGGGATATGTTTCGTCTTTATGTTAATTGGCAGCAAGTGTCGCTCTTGAACATGACACCCCCTATTCATCATCTGAAGTTGGTTTGGGAAATCCATTGGTCTCTCATTCGATTTGATTACAAGGTCATTCCGTATGTCATTTTTGAGTCAATGCTGCCAAATCATTGGTCGTGTCGCCCATATGTTCAAGAGCTAAACCTTTATTGAGTCGACCATCTGCAGTTATCCTTTCACTCCGCGTCGGCCTTCCCTGTGTCCAAAGTTCAATTGTCACATACTCTGTTTCACTTTCAAGCTCTGTTACTCATTTCATGTCACTGATGGGGGATACATCAAGGCCCTCTTGTGACGAGTCTTGTTCCGTCGACATCAGCACATTATCCGGGATTGAGACTTAGAAATTATTCAGTACCTTGGAGCTTGCATGCCTCAATGGCAAGTTTCTCGCTTTCGACAGTGAGTTTACCTCATTGACTCCTGATCGAAAGATTCCATTAAGTGTTCGACATCAACTCATTTATTCACAATTAATGGATGGTACTACAGTACCTTGGGAGTCATTGACCTCAATGGTGATTTCCCTCGCACTTGTTAATGGTATACATCAATGACCGGTAATCAAGTGGTTTCTACCATGTTCGACTTCGACACATGTAATCACATGGTTAGATTCGTACTTTGGGTGATGAGATTGAAGACACTGGATATTATCATTGTGATCCAGGTTGCGATGGATTATGTATTATTTGTGACACATAGATCCACTGTGTATGTTTCGTGGCTATGTCAGCTTGATTGAAGATTTGTCGCACAGATCCACAGTGTATTTAGGTGGTTGTGCTATGTTATTATATGACTACATGGATCCACAGTGTATGATTGGTGGCCATGGCTTTTGAGTATGATGTCATCAGTCTATGATCTAAGTATGGGAATGCCTACCTCAGAATTGATATATATGATTTTCTGCTAATGATTGGATGTTTGCAGGTCTCTGAGTAGATGTGCTCTTGGTTCTTGACACACACATACGGCTTACAAAGTCTATTGACTATCACTGGTTCCACTCTCAGACTTTGGGGGGCATTCTGTTATCCACATTTTTGGTTATCAAGATGATATTATGATTATTTCATGATAATGGAAGATCAAACTCTTCATTAAGAACTTTTTCCTAAAGAAGGTTACAATTGTTATTTTCTCAAAATCATATTTTGAAGATAGTTCGCAGGCTGCATATATACTCTCCTGCGAGAATCCTTCATTCCCGCAGGCTGCATTCATCTTTATTGCGAACTTCTCACACTGTGTCAATGGTTAGAGTGCGAACATGTTTCTAAAGGAGGAAAATAGATAATTTCTCGATCCTTCTAGAAGGAATCTTCTAGAAGGGTGAGTTGGAGTTCGAATGGTTGGAAAAATACTGACTTTCTAGATATCTTGGGATCATTCCCTATCCAAGTAACTAATCAATATCCTCCTATATATTGAGGAGATTACTTATGGAAATGGTTAGAACAAGAAGAAGAAGCAAGCTAGCTAGAGATTGATTGGAGAACTTGTGCAAGATTGTATGGAGGATTGAAGCTACAACAACAAGAGACAACAAGTAAGGTCATCACATGTGGTTGAACTTCTTCATGCATGAGCAAGTGTGTGTGTTAGAGCTAGGAGCCATCAAAAGGAGATCTACAACATCAAGGCTTAGGTTGTATATTTATCTTTCAGTTAATGCAATACATGAATATGTCCCTTTCCCATAATGATGATGTCATCTTATTACATGATTCCTTGATCACATGTATAGACTAGATATTGAATATATTAATCTTCTTTTGATGTGATTTGTTTGTGTTGTTGTGATTGGAACAACACAAGAGCATCGGAGCAAGGCTTGGAACAACAGAGATATAAGGAGAGCGTTCATAAGGTATGTCCACCATCCATTTCTCTTAGTTCATTCGATAGCTAGATCTAGGGAAAGAGTAGTATTCTGTCACGTTTTGTTCCAGATCTAGGTGGATCTGGGGAGATTGGTCTGTGTCCGCACTCACGAATTTATCCATAAACAAAGGTTTGATAAGGGAAATTGGATAAGTTGACAACATATGCTCAGAGTGCAGGGGCTCTTCTCAGCAGTTCCTATTAATCAAGATGGACAGTTCTTGGGACTGTTAACATTCTATCACCGTGTCAGTGTTAAAGAGGTGAATTCATTTGCATGAGGACATGAAAAAGGCTGGGCATGGGGGGATGTTGGGCTCTAGATTTATAACATTTTCTTTCTGTTTCTTGAATATATTGTTTACTCTCCTAAAGACTTTTGTTAAGAAAATGACATTCTTTCTGTGGTATTCATATTCTGTTACACATATATGGGCCTTGGAGCACAACCGCTCAAAACACAAGATAATATCCCAATATATGCTTCAATCATTAGACAAAAGCTTGCTCTGCATTCACTAGAGCTTGGCCCTGAATGGGTGAAGGAAAGGGTTTAAAAATAAAGATATAATTTGGATGCACTGTCACCTCTTGGTGCAAATGCTGTAAAGGGGCAGACAAGGAGTAATTTATCTTTGGAGCAATGTTGCCAACTGGTGCTTCTGATGATGTTGAAGTTGTTAAATGGTTTGCAAAAAGACATGGGGTTATTGTTATCCCTGGTAGTGCTAGTGGAGGACCAGGGTATGTTCATGTTTCATTTGGTCCAAGGGAATTCTTTCTTCTCAATTTTCCAAGTAGAAAGATATCGAAAATATTATTCAAGATGTGTATCTTATAAAGAAAATTATTAAGGTCATCATTTACTGCAGTTTTTGGGATTATTGAGCAATATGCAAAATGCCAAGATAAGCTAAACATAGTGCTCTGTGATTTGAGGAGGAATCTCTACAGCTGGACCTTTCCTTGACACAATAGTTGGCGCCCTCTGCCACTTCCTAAATCCGTGCATGTGTAACGCACTCATAAATTCGCGCATGTGTAACGCAGGGGGGAAACTGTTTGTTTGAAAACCCAATAGTTGGCATCAAAGTATCTAAATTCTTGCATAACACGGGGAAACCATTTGTCAAAGTCTCTGTAATCTCATGACATGAATGAAGGGAATCTTGAAGCATTTAATTATGGAAAACGTGTCTCATTCCCCGAGGGTACTCTTGAAACCATTTTTGTAACTCCTTATTCATCTAGGGCAAAGCCACGCATTGCTAGGGGGATGGAATGGGATAGAAAAGTGATGTAGAGAAATATGCAGCGGTGGATCTGAAACGAGATAGGAAGAGCTGCTATGCTTGAGAAATGGGGGGGATAGATGGAGCATAGGGTAGAAGAATAGAAGAATAGAAATCTTCAAGAACTGTATTTTTTCATCTTTCAATAAAATAGTGAGAGTTCCAGTAATCCGATTTCTGTTCTTGCCATTTTAGCTATGATTTATTTATTTTCCAGTATGTGTTGATTTAGAGAACAGACTGTTGACAGAGAAGGCATTGCCCCCTTCGATGGAAACATAGTTGATACATTGTATTTACAGTAGATTTCATCCATTACTTTTCAGTAAAGATTCGACCCCAATCTACATTGCCAGTCTTCTCATGGGTTTAATAGCATAGAAGTAGCATTCCATTTGATTGCACAGAGGGTTAGCATTCCAAGATTTAAGTTTAATGTTATCTTTTCAGCCATTGATTTCATTTCTTCAGTTTTCACATTTAGACTGCTTAACATTCAGGAACTAGTTTGGATATCTCATGAGATGAAGAAGTTTCATTTGATTACAATAGAAAGTTTCATAGGATGGTTGATGAGTTGTGTGGAGTGATAAGTAGCAAGAACTTAGTTGTTTTCAGTTTATCTTTTACATGCATATACAGAACAATACCGATTAGTACCAAGTAGTATAGAGTAGTCCAAACGCGTGCAGAACAGAGTAGAGTACAGTAGCTTCTTTCAGCAAGATTCTTTTAACAGTTCAGGGACTAGTTTGGCATTCTTTAAACCCCCTCTTCAGCCCTGCATTTCCTGTGCTGGTTCCTCTAAGTCTACCTTCCCGAGTTGACAATTAAATGTTGATTTACATGGTATATCTGTAGCTCGACAATAAGCATCAAAACAGGAGCGATCAAAGGTCACAACAAAGTTATAGAAAAGTTGAAACAAGAGATGAAGGTGAAGGATGAGAATATGGCTCAACTTCATAGAGATAAGAAAGATTTGCAAGAGAGAGTGAGAAAAATGAAAACCAAGCTAAAGGGAAAAACATTATTGCAAGGATCCAAACATGTCATATGGGATGTTATTGCTGTAGAAGCTGCTAAATTTAGGTTTTTTATAAATGAAAAAGACAGTGTGGCTGGTACATATCGGAGAAGGTGTGTTTTTTTTAATGAAGTGTTAGCCAAGAAACCCTCAAAATGGGCCCAAAATGCTATTGACTTGCTAAATTCTGTGCCAACTACTGATCTTCAAACTATCAAGGTAAAATAAAGGACTGCATTGATCATTTCAGCTAGGAAAATCATCACCAAGCATAACCTACTTAGATCGTTCCAAAACAAAGATTTGCAAATGGAGCACAACATATAGGAATTTAAAGATGATTTTTAACAATTGCTTATCAAAGGCCTCCCATCATTTTGGAATGGCAGAGGTTCATTAAACAATCAGGAATATTACAATACGCTCCTCATGTAATGCAGAATGGACCATTCTAAATTTGAAGCTATAGAAGAAATCCTGAAAGGCCCAAGTCTGGTAGAATATCTCGCTACAGACTTAAAAATTTTGAATAAGTTCAAAATAGTGAAAGTCGGCACGCTGACTATGTCCTATGCCACATGAATTGACTTGGAGATTTTTATTAAAGAGATGATGGATTACAGAATCCCCTTTGATTTTTAATGGAAGGAAATCATGTGACTGGGTAAGACAAAGTGCAATATTGTTGGAGCCAGTCAGTGATCCCCAAATGTCATCAGATTTGTAGATCTGATAGAATCTAGAGCAACATAGAAGGCATGAAAGAAACTGAACATATAGAGAAACTGCCCATAATTTTGGAAGCGCTTTATTTTGTCAATCATTGTAAATCATTTCGTATACCGAAATTGTTAGTCGAAACTATTTTGGAAGCTAAAACGCTTTAGTTTTAGTTATTTTGATCAAGTTGCATAAGAATTGGGTTACTTGAATGAATTAATGTTGGCAGAAGTGCAAGAGCACATTTTGGTTGTATCAAACTCTATTTGTAAATTTTCTGAATCTGAATTGAATATAAATGAAGAAGATTTTGAAGTCTCTATGAAAAGATTCTAATGGGTGGTGATATGAGATTTGTTTCCTTTCATCGTATGTATCTCCTGTGACCTATTACTTCATTTACAATTTCTTCTATTTAAATTGGAGAGCTAAATGCCTAGAATTCATCTTCTGATGCTCTTGGCTTAAGCAATTTAAATTATGTGATTGTCTTCTTAACTTATTCGAAATTCATTTTAGTAATTCTCTGATGCAGTTACTTGTTTCTTTATCTTTCTACACTCTATTTAAATTTAAGAATAACTTAGATTCATCACCTTATTTATCCTTTTTCCTCTGGAGAGTTCTATCGTTTGATGCTTTGTTTTCATTCAATTTCAAAATTTTAACTCCATATCCCTATGTGTTCCTCCCCTTCCTTGCCAACAAATTTATTAAAAACCACCAAAACAAACCAAAGCTAGTCACCAATTCCCAAAGAAACATCAAGCAACACGAGAGAGCCCTCTCTAAGTTGATCAAGCTAGTGCCTCATCTCTAAATCTGGTTGAAACAGTTACCTCTGTTGTTTTTCTATTCAACTGAACAAAATTTATAGAGTGCTAACACATCCAAATCTCCAATACACAATAGAGGTGAAATGGAGACCTATTGTCCCAAACAATCTCATGTACTGGCAAGTGTTTGGTAATGATGAAAAGTTTGATTATTTCCTACTGTCCAAAAATGAATCTGAGTGTGCAAACATTGATGTAGATAGTGGTAATGATACTGTAAATAAACTAGATTCAGAAGAAATAAATGAAAAAGAAGAAAATTCAGATTTTTTGCAATTAAAAGATAACATCCTACCTAGAGGGTTAGTCCCATTGGAAGAACTATTCGATTTCAATGGTGTAGAAAAAATGCAAAAAATTGAGCCTACTGGGAAAGATGTTGAGGAATGTAACATAAGAACATATGAGGAACCTAAAATGATTAAATTACCCAAATCTTTACCTCCTGAGATAAAACAAAAATATATTGATCTGTTCAAATAATTTGTAGATGCTTTTGCTTGGAGCTATGAAGATTTGAAATCTTATGACACCAATATCATACAACAAAAAATCCCTATAAAGGAAGATCATAATCCTTTCAAGGATAAACTTAGGATAATTAACACCAAGTTGATGCCCCTAATTGAACAAGAAATTAAGAAAATGTATGATGCTAAAATCATTGTCCCCATAAGGTTCTCAAAATGGGCTTCTAATCTAGTTCCTACCAGGAAAAAGAGTTGACAAATTAGGCTCTGCATTGATTTCAGAAACCTCAACAATGTCTCCCTTAAAGACAAATATCCTCTGCCCAATATGGATCATATATTACAGAAGGTAGTTGGATCTAGTAGAATCTCTTTGTTAGATGGTTTTTCTCGCTACAACCAAGTATTTGTCCACCCAGATGACTAAGAGAAAACATCGTTCACTATACCTTGGGGCACTTTCATGTATGTGAAAATTCCCTTTGTTTTAATGAATGTTGGTGCCACATTTTAGAGACCAATGTAAATTGATTTTGTGGATGAACTTGGGATATTTATTTTTATATACTTGGATGATGTAATTTTCTATTCAAAAATAGATGAAGAACACTTACAACACCTCAGACGAGTTTTTGAAAAGTGTAGGAAGTTTGGAATCTCACTCAATCCCAAGAAAACCTTGTTTGGTTTAGAGGAGCGTAAAATTTTACGGAACATCATATCTAAATATGGAATCGAGATAGAACCTAGCATAATTGAAGCCATCCAGAAGATAGACCATCCAAGAAACATTAAGGAATTGTAGTCTTTCATAGGAAAAATAAATTTTCTGAGAAGATTTATCCCTAATTTGGAATAACTCCTCAAAAACATAACAAACATGCTTAAGAAAGATACAAAAAAAAAGTGGAACACAGAAGCTACGCAGTCCTTTGATCAAGTGTTGGACCTTGACCAAGTTTTGACGAAACCTTGGTCGGGTTAGGACCACTTTTGGACATTGACAGGTTGGTCAAAGATGGAGCACCCAGGCAAACTAAGAATGTGGATCTCACTCATTTTGTGGGCTTTGTAAGGGGTTTTTGTAATTGGTTATGGGATGTTGACCCATGGTTTACCCATGTTTAGTCCTTTCTATAAGGAATTGTAAAAGTATAAATAGATAAGAATGTATGGTAGAGTTAGTGAAGGGGATGTAAGAATCAATAGCTTTCAAGGCTAAGTGAAAGTAGTTTTGGGTTCCTTTGTGCAACAGATTGTGTATGTAAGGCTCTATTCTCAAGAGAGAAGTTGCCTTTCTGTTGTGACCTAGTTCTGGGAAGGAGGATTTGGTGCTCAGTGCGTAGATCTCCTATCCTCTGCGAAGCTTGGCTCAATGGCTTAGTGCATAGGAGGAGATGAATGTAAGAGACTGAAGAATAATAAAAAATATGTAGAAGTTGGTGGACATAGCCCCACACTGGTGGCTTAGAGTTTTGTTTTGCGATGTTAATAAAGCTAATGGGTTAATGAATATCATCTTTTAGTGTTAATATAATACTCTGCGAGGTATTGTTGTCATGAATTTGTGTCCCATCTTGGTTACAAACACCTGAGTCCTGTAACCACCCTGCCTCTACCTCGGGTGAGACTTCGCCTTCTTCACAGGTGTTGCTAAAAGGGTCGGTAGTTAGGTTTTTGTTGATTCTCTCTTGAAGCATTGAACCCTGGGTCTGCCCTTGTGCCAACGAATGGTTCTGTTGTCGGGACCATAAATTATGATTGCTGGGAACTGAAGAAAAGAGAAGCTCTGTGCGTAGATTTGTTACTATAGTATGCAATATTATACTTGAATTGTAAAGATCTGTGCTAAGAAAGAAATATGATCTTAAGAAAAGAGGTAAGATATTAAAAGAGGTAAATATTTGTTCTTTGATAAGAGTAAGATAAGTGGAAATTTTTGTTTCGAAAGAATGAATTTAAGTAGGTTTAATAGATTTTTTCCAAGTCTGAAAGCGAGGGCACAGTTAGAAGAAAGAGTTGATATAATTAAAGATAACATAAATGAAGAAGGATAAGCTATTCCTATGCATAAAGAGATTGTTTGGAATAATAAGTAGATACAAGAACCTAGAAAGATTTTTTGCAGATTGCAAGTCCAGCACTGTGATCATAGTTCGTAGTACAAGAGAGTTTGGGGAACATACAAGAGAAAGAGAGGATTGAAACTATGTTATAACTATAGATGGCCAGGACATCTTTCTAATGAATTCCTTGGTATAGGTCTTATTTGTCTTTATTGTAAAGTTGTTGGTCATGAGGTTGAGGATTGTCCAAATATGATTGCTAAAGTTGAAAGGATGAACACGAGACAAGAAAACTATCAAGAGACTAAGAGAATGTTAGAGAATCATAAAGAGAAAGAATCAAAGAAAGTTCATACTACATTAGAATAGTTGAAAGAAATGATGGATGATCACAAAGATGTCAACTTACTAGAGATCCTGAAAGTAAAACAATGCATAAGTGAAAGAATAGAAGACTTCTACATAGACTGTGTCTTGGATGAAGAAACACAAGTGAATATTATGATAGAAGAAACTTGAGAAATATTGGGAAATCATATTGTGGTACCTTCATTGGGAAGAATAGTCTTTTTTAACAGAAACATGACAACCCTATGTGGAAGAGTTACTAAAGTACCTATTATTGCTCATGGAACATCGATTGAAGAGGAATTTGAAGTCATTAAGTTTGTTGAGAACAACCCTCCTTTCCCACTCTTGTTAGGTAAGATTTAGATTGAGAAGGATCAGGTTAGAAGGAAATCAGAGGAAGAATTTATACAAAAGAAAAAGCAAGAACTAAGGGATTTCATAGCCAGAAAAATAGACTAACTAATAAAATAATGAGAAGATAAGTTGAAGCAATAGAGGGAAAGAGAATTAGCTGTTGAAATCGAAATAATGCAAGAAGGTTTGGAGGGCCTATCCATGGAATAAAAAATAATACCCACCCTGGAATTAATAAGATAAGAGATATTAAATTCAGACCCTTTGAGAGCACATAAAAAATGTGAAGTCACTACACTAGGAGAAGATATGAATACGAATGGAAAGAGGATTCTAGAAATAGTTATAGAAACTCAGATCATAGGAAATAAGGCAAGGAAGCTCCATAAGAATAAATCCATGTTAGAAAATCTATAGGAAGCTACAAATAATAGATGGAATACTTCATAGGAGGCAAGTTTGCAGGACTTGAACCTCACCAGAATAGCAGAACCATGCATAATGGCAATTCACCCTAGCGAATCTATATGAACGCTAGAGGCACCCCCCCTCCCCATTAGAACGATGCTCTGGAATGGCTAGAAAACACATTTATGAGATTTCAGACATTGATACTATGCCATAACAGACAAATTCACATTGATGGAAGCAACCCTATCCATTGGAGGAATCTGTTATGACGCTCGCTTATTTAACCCATTGGTTGTTGTGTCGGGACCAATTTTTTCCACCCATGATTAACTGAGCTATAAAATAATTGATTTTCTATCAAGCTATGATTTATGAAGCTAGACATTTCCATCTATTTGTCTACCCCACATGTCTGTTCGCCTACTTTGACCTACCTCTTTAAAAGTGAGAATTTCAGGCGAATGAACTGAGTTAGAGAAGTCCGTCGAGGAGGTTCTTACAACATTTATGGCTGATAGAGATATGTCTGAAGGTATCTAGGCATCATCAATCAGGGGACTCCAGGTTTCCCCTTTGAATGGACAACGTTCAGGCCATACCAACCCCACGACCGAGCAGCAAAGTAAGCATCGCAGTGATCTGGCTAACACGAAGCAGATCCTGTCGATATTACCAGAATATATCCCACCTTCGGTTGGTGTCGTTAACTGTGACATCATTCCCTGATACTATGAGTATACTTTGATCACCGCGTACATCCAGAAAGGAATACGCGTAGTCAATATCTAGTTGGGACAAATCCTGCTACTGAAGAACAACAACTTCAACCTTGGAGATAGAAATAACTATGCTATGCTTGCACCCCATAGATACCTAACGAATTCAACTAGAAAGAAGCCTCACATTATCTCCCAGTCATGGATTAAGGAGCTGGTGCAGTCCACTGTGACCAATGTGATGAAAATTCTCCATTTTGGCTATCACTAGGAGGGTAATGCTTACGTTAGACTCCTTTTTTCATGCTACCATGGAGGATACCTATGGAATGATAGGTGGATTACTGTGGATCTGACGTTGATCCACTTGATTACAAGATTAATCATGAAGGGGCCCGACCCTCAACAATTTTATCCAGGGAAGGCCTTGGATCGCTCCGTTGAACAACGCATTAATGAAGCATATGGAGACATTAAAAAAGGAAAGAGAGGCTACAAGGTAGCCTCTATCTAGGATTTCAAAATGCACCTCAATTTCCAACTCAGTTGGTAAGCTCATAAGAAATAATTTCCCCACATAGGTTATCGGGTTCATGGTGGACCTCACAGGAAAATGTGTGGAGGGAATGCAAATGAATTGTGTGAGTTACCTCGTCAATGAAGTCAAGAAAGATTGTCGTGAAGATCATGATTATGGATACGAGTTCCACTTTAGTTGGTTGCTTATGTTGATCACATTTGTCACTTGGAAAATGCCTAAAGGAGTCACCTTCCCAAAGATAGAACCATCATATTCATTGGCCGCTAGGTTCTCTACCTTGGGGTACACCAATGAAATTTTGAAGAAATCACAGTCAATTGTTGTGTTCCATGCCTATTATCAGAAATTGAAGGTTTCCATTGAGTCCTTTCCACACATGACACTGCACACCCTATGACAGTACCAAAATTTTGTGAAGTTCTGCATAGATTGACATTTTATATATATCACTACGTCTAGAGATGAGAGCAAGGAAGAGTTGTAATCATATTATAAGATGAAAGATGAATACATGGAGCAGATCACAAAGGAATGGCTGGAGGAGTTCCTTGTACCTGTCAATGATGTATAACTCTCTGACCCCAACATCATAAGAATCCCCTTGGTCACCTAGGTCGAGCATGCTAGACAGTCCAGTACGAAGAAGAAAAAGAAAAAGGAGGAAGTCCAAAATATAGAGACTAATGAGGAAGTCAATGCCTCTAATGGAAATAGATTCATCTCTCCAGGAGGAGGAGATGATGCAAATGGAAAAGGAGGAGGGGATGAAGGAGAAAATCAAGGTGAAGGTCAAGCTACACTGCCAAAAGATGCCCCTATTGTAACACCACAGAAGAGAAATCTTTCTCCAAAACACCTTCAACAACGAAGAAGACACATGCTAGTAAGCCCCAAATGGAGGCCACTCTTATAGAAGATGACATCGGTCTAGTCCACAGAGCCATGGAGCATTCTTTAGAGGATATCTTGCAGAGATATGGTGTGAAGAAGGAGGACTTGTATGAAAGGGTCGAGAAGGAACTAAAGTAAATACAACAAATTATTCATTCAGTCCACGCAGTACCCACTACACCCTCCTCGTTACAGATTATAGAGTTGGGGGATGAACCGACACAATTAATAAGACTAGTAGATGCGACAGAGGCTCCACTTTAGAAGGTCCAATAAGAGAAGGAGAAGGCTATCAAAGCCTTGAAACAAGAAAAAGAGGAATTCTTAGAACATGTACATGTAGCGCGGTACTGTGTAACTGCCTATGAAAATGAAAAAGATGATTTTTGGGCGATGGTCCAAGGGGAAAAATTAAAACTACAGAAAGAAAAGGAATAGTTTCTCACAAAATGGGCCACGATTAAGGAAGCTATGAGTAAATCATGTCACTCAGTGTTGGGTTTGGCATAGAAGGAACAAGATTTAGTCGAGGCACAAGTGGTGAAGCTCGCTCAGACCATCCAAAAACTTCAAGAAAGGATAACAGAGTTGGAAATCCAAGCAGTGTCAAGCACCCCACAAGAAGTGCAACTAGAGAGAGGAAGCTACCAAGAATGAAGTAGGAAGGATCAAAGCCCGCGCCTCATAGTGAAAATAGTTGAGCAATTGAAGTGCATAGACTTATGAACACCTCACGAAAGATCCAGAGATAAGGAAGTTGGAAGCACAACTATAGGAGGCACAACAACAAGCCTTCTCCGTGCAAGCACATATGAAGCTACTCATTGCAGTTGAGAGAATGAAATATCACAAGAACAATGCACAGTCCAACAATAGATTAATACCATCTAGGATAGAGTAATGGAAGTCACACAAAAGCTGCAACCTGTGCAGGATGAATCCTACAAAGTGTTTTAAGAAATTAAGGGACAAGGCTCGCAACTGGACCAAGTGGTTGCGAGAGTGGAATGATGCTTGGAAGGGCCTTTTACATCATAAAAAATCCAAGATCCCTCTAAGTAGGAGGCTCAGGAGAAGAAACAAGTCCAAGAAGATCAAGTGAAGCTCAAGGCCTTCGAAGCGACATTTCCTAGGTCTAAGTGACTCGAGACGAGTCACAGGTGAGTGTTGGGGGAGTATTGGAACTCGACCAATTTTTGAGGAAACTTTGGTTAGGTTAGGACCACTTTTGGACTTCGACAGGCTGGTCAAAGATGGAGCACCCAGGTGAATCTCAGATCGCATATGTCACTCATTTTGTGGGATTTGTAAGGGGCTTTTGTAATGGGTTATGGGAGATCAGCCCATGGGTTTACCCATGTTTAGGCATTTTTGTAAGGAACTGTAAAAGAATAAATAGATAAGAATGTATGGTAGAAGTAGCGAAGGGGATGTAAGAGTCAATAGTTTGCAACACTAAGTGCAAGTAGTTTTGAGTTGCGTTGTACAACAAATTCTGTATGTAAGGCTCTATTCTCAATAGAGAAGTAGGCTTTCTACTGTGACCTAATTTTGGGAAGAAGGATATGGTGCTCAGTGCGTAGATCTCCTGTCCTCTATGAACCTTGGCTCTGTGGCTTAGTGCACAGGATCAGATGAATGTAAGAGATTGAAGAATAATAAATAAGACAAAGTAGTTGGTGGACGTAGACCCACACTGGGGTGAACCGCGTATATCTTGTGTCTTTTGATGTGCTTTATGTTGTGTTTCTTATATTTTGAATCTGCTTAGTGCTTTTCTTATTATGTATGTTGGATAGATCTAATGTTTCTTAGTGATTTGCTTGTGATTTATGAATGAATGCTAGATATAAGTCAATGTTATGTGCTAAATGATTGAAGTGCTTAATATTTAATGTTATTGCACTGATCTATCTTAGGGTTTTGTTATGTGATGTTAATGAGTCTAATGAGTTAATGAATATCATCTTGTAATGTTAATATAATACTCTGTGAGGTATTTCTATCATGGATCTATGTCCCAACTTGGTTACAGACACCTGAGTCATGTAACCCCCCTTGTCTCTACCTCGAGTGAGACTTCATCTGCTTCGCAGGTGTTGCCGAAGGGCCGATAGTTAGGGTTTTGTTGGTGCATTGTTGAAGCATTGAACCCTGGGTCTGCCCTTCTGCCAACATCAAGTGAAACAAGAATTGACACAATCCCCTATACTAATCAGTCTTGATTATACCAAAGATTTCTACTTATTCTCTTTTTCTTCTGAACATACCATCACATAAGTCCTTTTGTAGAAAAACAGTGAAGGCCATGAACAGTCTATATCATTTTTCAAGAAATCATTGAGAGACGTTGCATTGAACTACAACATCATGGAGACACCGTCTTTTTCCTTGGTAAAATAAATTAAGGATTTCAGAGTATACATTCTCCACTCACATATCATTTCTTATGTTCCTAATGCAGTGGTGAAATATATTCTGACTCAAGATAACCCAGATGGTAGAAGAGGTAAATGGATTTTTTTTATCCTTGAGTAGGATATAAAAATCAAACAAACCAAGCTGATCAAGGGTCAAGGGTTATCCAAAATGATGGTTGAATCAAATTTTCATTCTTTAGATATAAACTTTCTAGCTACAGTTGATGAGCAAGGAGAGAAGGAAACTCCACATGTCAAAGAGGTATTCTTGAACTCTCCATGGTACGCAGACCGTATCTTTGTCTTGCATCATTTATAAACTCCTCTTGGTTTGAGAAAAGCTAAAGATAGATTTTTAAAACTTAAACCTCTAAAATATTGCATTATGAATGGAAATGTTTACTAGAAAGATGTTGGAGGTATTTTACTGATTTTTTTATTGAAAGATGCAGCTGACAAATCTTTGCAGGAGTTCCATGAAGGAGATTGTGGCAGGCATTTAAATTGGAAGGCTACTTTTAACAAAATTCTTAGAGTTGGTTTCTACTGGCCAACCTTGTTTTCATATGTCTATAAAAAGGTAACCTCATGTCAAAAATGAAAGATATTTGAAGGAAAAAGGAAATTGTTGCCTTTACCCTTGAAGCCTATTTCGGTTGAAGCTCCTTTTCAACAATGGGTTCTGGATTTTATTACATATATTCACCCACCTTCATCAGGCTAGCACAAGTGGATCCTCACAACTACTGACTACTTGACCAAGTGGATTGAAGTTGTACCCTCCAGGAAATCCACTGATTCTATGATTATAAAATTATTGGAAACTAACATTCTTTTTCGACTTGGATCCCCCAGGAAGAATATCACTGATAATGAAACAACCTTAAAATAAAAAAAGATGATATAATTTTGCAGCAAGTGTCAGATCACCTTAGGACACTCTACAGCTGATTACCCTCATGGAAATGGATTGGCAGAGTCTTCCAATAAGATTTTGATCAATATTATCAAGAATATGTTGCAGGAAAATAATATGTCATGGGACAACAAGTTGGTACATGCACTCTAGGTAAACATGCTTACTACAAAAAGGTCAATTCGTATGTCTCCATATCAGTTGGTTTATGGAATGGTTGTTGTTTTTCCCACCTCTTTGGGTGTTCTTGATATGAAGCTATTACAAGAAGTACAAGTAGAACCAAATGACATCCAAAGAAGGAACAATCAAATGATATAGCTGCAATAGTCTAGAGGGGAGGTTTATAACCAAACTCAGGTGATTCAAGAGAGCATCAAGAAAATATATGCCAAAAGAACCAATGATGATGATTTCAAATTGGGTCATATGGTACTAAAATGGGATTCAATAAACGAAGACAAGGGAAAGCATGGAAAGTTTGAAAATTTATGGAAAGGCCCATTCATAATCCAATCTTACAGATGAAACAATGCATTTTTAATTGAAGACATGGATGGAGTAGATCTACCAGGAAGACCTATCAATGGTAGGATGCTAAAGTGATATAAGAGACATGACTATGGGAAAACAATAATCTAGAATCAATTTGATCCCGCAAAGGATTGTTCATGGAACTACTATAGATACTATTCGAACCATATCTCCTAGTATTATTCTGATGTTCATCGATATACCATCATTTGCCTTGTTATAATCGATGGATGATGTAGTGGCCTTATATCAACCCCCCATAGGTGGAATGTACTGAGATGGAATTCTTACTAAATAGGAAAATGCATTTTAGTTTCCCGATGAGGCACTTTGTTCCTCAGACCCCTAAAAAATATGTTATGACTAAGTAAGGCCAAATGTGAAATGCGAAGGAGCAAGGATATGAGCCGCTCCTCCGACCACTGGGAGTGGGAGGTTTTCTCAATTATGTTCCAACTCAACTTATTGAAAACATGTAATTCAATATTGGCTATCCTAAAGATATGTGCAAATGATTTACAAAAGAAAAATAAAAATAAAGAAAAAGAAAAGAAAAGAAAAAAGAAAAAGAAAAGAAAGAATAAAAATCAAAAGAGGGTATAAAAATAAAAAAGAGAAAATATAAAACCCCATCAAAATAAATTTGGTTTGAATCATACTGCCTAATCATGATCAAACATTTTAAATTTATGTTGATAGGATAGTGAATAAATTTGGCCAAACAATCTAACCTTGGCCAAATTA
>ML789205.1:855293-872179 GCA_009831015.1 Picea engelmannii | reverse complement strand
TTGCACTCTTTTCGTCGATGTGTGAGAAAAAAGTGAGTGCTTACATGCCTAGTTGGGCTCTGCTAGTCATGACAGTTGTATGGTAAAAGGTTAGAAAGAAAACAACTAAACTATTAACAAGAATTAAACAAAAACTAAATAAAACTATGAGCATGGAAAGAAAAATAAAAACAAATGACAATGGATCAATATCACCAATGTATTAGCTGGTCTGATAGATGAAATCCAAAGATACACAAAGGAGAAAGAGGACTTGGGTCCCTTCCCTCTCCAATGGAAGGCTCTTGAGGCCCTCAACTGATTGCTCTCCTTTCAAAGAAAAAGGTGGGATGTGGGTAAAAGAACTCCAAGCTTATTCACTCAAGAGAGGGGTGAATAGCTTATGAAATGCAACTTACAATGTGTATTGCCAAAGAAGGGGTCTCTAGCAATCTCAGTAGCATAACAGTATGAAGAATTCCTTGAGAAAATGGTGGTCATTCATGGCTTTTTATAGCCAAGCATTGGGTTATTATGCAACCTCTTTTGAATGTGAAAAGAGGCTCTTTAGGGCACAATTAGGTCTTTGACCAGCCTCCCCACGCAAATTGAGCTCGGATTTGATGTCAAATCGACTTGGGAGCCGATCCATTAGTGGTTGGGAGGCCGACCAGCTTCATAAATGCACCGTTTGGCAGGCGCGCGGGTTTTACACCCCACAATCGCGCATATGCGCTCAAAATACGAAGATGTTGCGCGCGCGCGTGCGCTCAGTGGGTGCATCGCGCTTTTTAATTTTTGGCCATTTTTGCATAGTTTTGACCCTTTTGCTGTGCTTTGGAGTTAATCCTTGTGCCATGAATGACTGTTTTTCTGTGTTGACGATGCGGAGTTCTTGTCGCCCTGTGCGGAAAAAATTTCAGTGATAACACAGATCCCATAGCCCAATGGAAGTTTAATTCAATTCTTTAGCCAACCTTTATAAACAAACAAACAAACTCATAATATTTTAACTAGCCTAATATCTAATACCCAAACAAATCTCAATCATACAGAGAGATCCCTCTCTGAAACTGCTAGGGCTAGATCCAAATTTCAAAAGTGGTTTTGATAAGTTACCTCTGTCAATTTCTTCTACCCTTAACAACCTATGGGAATTATAGAGTGCTAACACCTCCTAAACTCAGAGAGGGATCTTTTTGTAATATTTAACTTTGTTTGTTGGGAATGTTAGGTTAGTTATTAGGTTCAAGATTTAGTTTTTAATTGGAGTTGATCGAAATAGGAAGAAAAGCCATTGGAAAATGGAGTCACAAGATGGAGTTCAGTCAAGGAAAGGTTCTACAAAAACCTTACAGGGAAAGGTAGGCACATTTTTTGGATCCTTTAAGATTTAATGAATGATTGGGAAGAATTAATGAGTGGATTAGGTTATAACTGGGAAATTAAGAATCCTAAAATTAACCTTCAAGTAGAAAACATTGATATTGCTTTAAGCTGGAACAGGGTGTTTTAAAAAAAAATTGAACTTGATTCTCTTTAAAACAATAGAGAAAAGAAACACATATGAAAATAGAGAAAAATATTACAGTAAGAAACACTTCATCAACATGAGTGACAGAAGAATCTTGCAATTGTTGTAACTGTATTACTGTATTTGATAAATTGTGGCTCTGTGAGTTGATTACAATAATGAGCATTTTTCTTCAACAGGTTACAACTCGCCCTTTAAATAAAAATTACAAGAGATATATAGGTATCTCAAGCTCAGCGGTTCGAATATAACTAATCCCCCCAAAAGAGCATACTGTTACATTAAAATCTGACACTGTATCCCCAAAACATAGACCGAACAACTGCAAAAAATGGGTTGCAATGATGAGCTCGTTTCTCCCAAACCATGACATTTGTGTAAAATATGGAGGATTTATTTCATATCAGTTTGTTTTGAGCAAAAAACTCTCTCAGTTTTATGAAATTCATCTCCATTTGTCCTCGATTTGCATTTGATAAATATGTGTCAAAGAGGAAAATATTGAATCCGAAAAAATAGGGCTCAAAGATGCCATCAATTCTCCCAATTTGTAACATATATGAGACAACTGGGAGAGTTTATTTTTATTTGGCCCGTTTTGAGTAAAAACCTCTCTCGGTTTCTCAAAATACATCCCAGTTTGCCTAGAAATCGCCTCGGAAAATGACTGGTAGACTGTGTACAAAAACAGTTTTTAGTTGGGGAAAGGTGGTTTTCAGAGAGGGAAAAGTGGTTTTTAGAGTGGGGGTAGGGCAGTAAGTGGTTTTCAGGGGGGGTTATGAAAGGATAGGAGAGTGACATGCTGCGGGGGAAAACCACTTTTTCTGGACCCCCTCCGCCCCTCATTAAAGTTCAGATGGCAAGGGGGGGGTGCAGACAAAATGGGGGTCGTTGATTTGTTTGCTGAGTGGGGTATGACATACAAAGTACGAGACTTAGGAAAAAGTTTGAATGTTATTTTTTTTAATATATTTTTTATTTATTTAAACTTTGTTTTAATTTAGTTTTGTTTTATATGTATTTATTATTTGTTATGTTTTGTTTTTACATGTTTTCATTTTCATTTTATTGTTCTATTTTTTATAAAGTTTGTTTATTTGATTTAATTAAAAAAAAACTATAATTTTTATTATTGAATGTTTTTTAATTAATTTTTTTTTTTAATTGTTTTAAGTTAAAATTATTGTTACTTATTAAAAATTAATTATTTATTTATTAAATATAATTATTTATTAATTATATTAATTTATTATTAAAAATATTACTTATTACCCTAACCTAATTACTAACCTACTAGCCTAATTTAGTAATTATTAATCCTAAACAATATTTATTAATAATTATTAACTTATTTTTTTCATTTACCCTAAGCTTGTCTAACATTAATTTTGTGCAGGAATGTGTGGTGGGTGAGATGTGGATAATAAGATGAATGTACAAGAGAGTGAGTGGTGCAGTAGTGAAGGAGGGATTGAGAAAAATGCATGGAGGAGCAAAGTCCTCTGAGGAAACCAGGCAATCCAAGAGCCTTTTTGAAAATAATTTTCAATATAAATATTATGTACAACATCTGAAATATAAAATCCCCAGCTAAAATCAAGTGACCCTATAAAACTTTATAGGACCCTAACATAGGCTCCACTTGGGGATGGAAATTTGAAGAGGTGTCAAGAATCAAAGATCTTTGAATATGCAGATCAATGCTTTATCCATTGGGTTCTTCCCAAAATTGAAGATTGCAACTTGTTTTGTGTTCTACTTTTGTACCTATTTCAAACCTATGATATGAAACCTATGACCTTCTCCAACTAAACTCAACCCACTTTCAAACTGAAAATCAAAACTGTAATTCCTCCAAACTAAAAATGAATCTCTAAAAGTGAAACTGAAATGTAATGAAAAAGGTTCTTTCCCAACAAGCTTATTTGCACACCTACCTACCCTATACTGCTTGAAATCCTGTTGCAGTATGAAGTAATGTGAAATATCCAATATATCCAATCAAGTAACCAATTCAATGGTTTTACTCCTTGACTATGCTTGATCACAATCAAAAGAAGGCAGTGTGATGGCAAAAGCAACTCATAATGTATTTGGTTTTCATAGTGAAACCATAGTTGAGTTTTTAAACAAAAAAACTCTTCCATATACATGGCTATAGGATCTTTAAGATGATAGATGTCATTCCATGCTTGATAATTTCAAATATGTTATGTAACTTGATTGTCATGTTTTCTTTGTTCATAGGTATTGTCTTCTTGCACATATTGTTCCAGATGTGAGTTGTCCAACTCTTGATTGACATCAAAACATTCCTCATTCTCAATATCAAATGGAAAAGACAAGAATGTGTCCTTTTGGATCTGATAAAAAGAGACTTCAAAATAAATACCTTGAAATAAAAAAAGTTAGGGGTATTTCCTGATCTTTTAAAACCTCGAGTTCTTTTTCAGTGTCCTTGGCAAATTCATCCAAAAAATGGATCTTATCATCTGAAATTCTTTTACATGATTTTAAATAACAAGACAAACTTGCAGAAAAGTTTCCATCAATTCCATCATCAATGTACATATTATTACATTATTTAAAACCTTGAATAGAAACAGGGGCTACTGCAAATTTTTTCTTTTCCATCCATGTTTCCAAGAAAATAATCCAAAAAGCTGAAAAAGATCTTATGGATTCAGGGGGTAAACCATCAGCTCAACTTCTACATTTCCCTTGGATTGAATCATAAATAAATCCGAGGAAAATATCTTCATGTTTGACTCTAAGAAGCTTAGTGAAATAACGAAAATTTGATAGGTGCTTCAAATTCAAACTCAAATCCTTGCCATTAAATTTTGGACCATTTCTCAAACAATATCCATCCTTGGGTAAAGGATTTGGAAAACCATAAATCTACAAAAATTCCAAACATGAATACCTTGAAACAGTTGTAGCAGCATCTGAGTTCTTCATTAGCCCAGTGGAGTCATCTTCAAACTTCTTATCTGATTTGTGGAGTCATCGGGTGAATGGTAAAATTGGGTGAAATTGGGTGAAATTGTGAGAGGAACTCAGATCGGTAATTTATTTGAGAAAATTCGGCCTCCAAATGCTACATAAATAAAAACAAATCGCAACGCTGTCCGCGGAAAAAACCCTAAAAAATTGCAAATTTTAAAACTTTAATATCTTGACTTCCCAGACTCCATTTCGGACGATTTGTTTTTTTAACTTGAGTTTTTTTATGAGAGGAACTCAGATATAAAACCCTTTTCTACAAAATTTTCACAAAAATATACCAAAAACGTTGAGAATGTCTCAACCGTCTTTTTTTTTTTTTTTCTCTGAAAAAAAAAATCTGCAAAAATAAAAAATATTTGCCCACAATATCTGCCCAAGGAAAGTGCTCTGATACCACTTGTTAAAAACCAAATACCTGAATAAAAAATATCACAATATATCCAAAGATATCTGAATACAATCACCACACAAGATCTATGAAACCATATAAAAAACCACAACTTTATTATAGAAACCTTTGAGGTAGGGAAACACCATACAATGGATCCTATTATGGAAGGGATCCTCTCCTGTTCACTTGTCTGTTCGAGGGGGCAACCTCCTAATGAGCTTCAGCTCCAAATACAATAATTCTCTCCATGTCTCATTACATTGCTTGAACCCCTTTATATAGTGCTATCATCTCCTAAGGACATTCTACAGGAGGAATCTTCTAGAAGTAGAACCTTCTAAGAAGCCCTCTTACATTAATTATATCTAATTACCCATATATTATATCTAACTACCATAGTGGGTATTATTTAATAATATAGTGGACCTAGTCCATATTACATTGAATGACCTCCACTATTATCATTATGGACCCTCTGGGCTCCCCCACTACCTCTCTAGCTACCTTACAAGATATGTCCTTCTTGTGCGCTCCTCCAGAGGATAAACTCTGTGCGCCTTCACCCGATACAACGACTTACGGGATTCTGTGTGAACATCCGATGGTCCACAATCTCCTCTCCTATACACACTCCAGAGACTAAACTCCGAGCATCTTCTCCCAATCCAATTGCTGACGGGAATTCGTGTGAACATTCAATGGTCCACAATATCCTCGTCTTGTACCTTGGAAACCCAATTGTAACCTCCTCGCTTATTTTCCAGATCCAATGACTGACAGGATTTTTCTCCCAGATCTGATGGTGCAGATCGTTTCTCTCCTGCGCTCCTTTTGATGCTCTCTGGATGTGGAATTTTCAATGGTCCAGATCTAATTCCCAGCTGATCTGATGGTTGTTGTTGCTCCCTCCTGAGATTGTGCACTTTATTCCCAATCTTGGGAGAATTTCCAATTCCCAAAGGCCTCAACCTTTGTTCTCCTTTTTCCTCTACGAACTCCTCACTCTGAGTTCTCAACTGCGCATGTAATAACGTTGTTCCTCTTGAGCTTTGGGAATTTTGAACTCTCCAAAGAGTTCTTCAGCCTCCACACTCCTTGCAGCCCGACTCTATGCATTGAAAGCATTGTTCCTCCTGAGTTTCTCAACCACTCAGACCCCTCAGGGATTTTTTCCTTCTTCTCCTTCAGATGGAGAATGAAATGGATGCCCTACTGGCTATCCTTCACTTCAACAACCTCTTGCTGAGTGCTTCTAGGTATTCAATAACTCTGAGAAGGTTCCCTCAGTGGACCCTTCCTCACTTCCAGAACTCCAAGAATTCTTCTTTTCTTATTCCTACCTGCACACAGACTCAAATGCCCACCTGGCAGAGTATCTTCTCATAGAACGTTCAACATTTTTGTCCTCTTGTGCACCTATGCACTTTCTCAATGCCCACCTGGCAGAGCTCTCAGAATCCTCAGTGATTCTATTTATTCTTCATTAACTCAGAGCAGAGTCTTTCTTCTGTGCACTCCTTGCACTGGATCAATGCCCACTTTGCAGAGCTTCACAAAATCCTCAATGATTCTGGTCCTTCTTCCTGAACTAACAGCAAAGTCCTACTTTTGTGCACTCCTTGCACTGGCTCAATGCTCTCTTGGCAGAGCTTTACAAAATCCTTAGTGATTCTGTCTGCATCTGTTTCTTCTCCCACACAGCCTTGCCTCCAAGGTATTCATCAACCTTGAGGTCTTCCTCCTGAGTTGATGATTTTAGATCCTGTGCCATAACACGTCTTTGTCTGACTCCGTAGAGTTCAGAAGTGCTTCAATGCACTTGTATTCAGAGTCCACAACACTCTATCATGCCCTCCTAACATGAAACCTCAAATACCTCTCAATCCTGAAACCAAACAACTCCTACATAATGCATTAACATAACATACATGAACACTCACAGACACCCATTTAACACAACATACATGCAGGAAACAATTGCTTCTATTTATATTAAAATGGCAAATTCCTGTAATTCCAAGGTGTTCTTGAGCTCTCTTTGGCTCTTCTCTTCTTCTCTCATCTAACTCTTCTCTCCCTATCAAAATTAGATATGAAAATCTCTTTTACCTAAGGGGGCTCTTAGAGTGCTTCCCTCCAACCTACCTACCCTATTCAATTACATTGAATTGGCTGTCTAGTCCAGAATCAGATCTAGATCTCAGCCATACAAACATTAAATGTCGATCTACTCTACACCTGAACAAAGGCATGGCTTCCTGGCTCAATAGCCTAAGCATTTAAATTACATTGAATTCAAATTTAGATGAGGTTGCGCCTCTCTTTTAGCGTGCGATTTGAATTCGCTGGCGTGGATGGATGGCTGACGTGGAGAGATGCTCCTACATCAAACTCCTCAGCTGCAAAATCATGAGCTCCTACTCATGCGCTTCCCCTCTCAACTATTGGAAATACTCCTGGATCCCAAATAAACATCTGGAGATTCCCATCTACTCCATTCTGCTGCTACTGCTGCTTCTACGTTGTTGCTGCTGCTTCTTCTCTTTTTCTCAGCCTCTCCTTGCTGGCAGTCTCTGTTGATCGGATCATTAGCTCCATGATCTCCTTGATCACTGCATCCAGTTGCTCCAGTGGCTGGCTTTGTTCATGCAATCTCCTCAGCTGCAAAACGTTTTGGCACATGGGAAGATCATTATGACCTCCCATGCCTCCTTCATCAATTTCATCTGTGGCCTCAAGTTGCCACTCTGCTACAAACTTCAGCTCTGCAGTCTCCCTTTGATTGACTTTCTATTTAGTCACCTTCTCTGATAGCTCAACTTCTGTCAGTTCTCTTACTGGCTCTGGATCATTCATCCAATCCTCCAACATCTCTGGCTCCATCTCCCATGGAGTGATAAATCTTCCTTCTCACTCTTTGGCTTCCTTCGCTACTAGCTTTAGTGCCACGGCTTCTTTCTTTTCAGCTCCCTGGCCGAAATCATTGAGCCATTCCTCAAAATGCTCATCATTCTCTTCATCGGCTTCTGCTTCTTCTTGGGAAACTTCCAAAGTATGCTCCAATTCTTCTTCTTTCCTGACAATAATCGTTAGCTCTGACTGTTCTTATACTATTGTTGCACCATCTGCAACATAGACTCATGCCTCCTCTTGGGCAAATGATAGGAATATTCCAATTCCTCCAATCATCAGAATATTATCCTGATCTTCCTCCTTGGTCAGTTGCACATGCTGATATAAACTCATCTCTGAATTCATGAGACCTTCAGACAGTCTCATCTTATCGGTCATCTCCTCGGGCTGATCCAAATTCACCTACTCATCCCTGCCCACCTGGAAATATGGGATGTCTCTGCTGCCCTCCTGGCAGACTATGAGATCAACTGATCCCATCTTCATCAACACTCCTTGTTGAATTGAACTCACCTCCGAGTCTATGAGACCTTTAGATGGTATAGAATTTTCATCTCTTCCCACCCAACAGTTTGAGATGCTTCCACTTCCCTCCTGGCAGTCTTCGAGATCCCGCAGTGACCTCATTTCATTGCCCAACTGGTAATGTGAAATTCCCTGGTTGTCCTCCTGACAGTCCATGAGATCCCACAGTGATCTCATCTCATTGTCCACCTGGAAATTTGGAATTTCTTCTCTGCCCTTCTGGCAGTTCTTGAGATCCTCATTTGATCCCATTTCATTCTCAAAATCATCGAGGCTTCTCCCAGTCTCTGGTTCACAGACATAAATCACCCTTTCCTCTATGGTCTTGAGGTTTTCAGCATACCTCAACCATATTTTTAACAGCCTGCGCTGCCCTCTAACCATCAACTCCTTGACTTTCCACTTTGCTTTTGCCTTCTTCATGGGCAATTCATGCATCCGTCTCGACCTCCTATCCTGTCACATCCACAGTTCAAGCTTCTCTATGTCTTCCTTTAATTCATAGAGCTCTTTATCCATTTCTTTATTCATTTATGCAAGATTTTCTGCCTTGCTTTTCTTCCTCCCAGCATGCCTATGGTCTTCAATAACCATGATGTTATCTTTGCCTACTTTCCTAGCAAACCTGTTGTCACTCTGCATCTCGAGTGCTTCCAGCTTCACTTACAGTCCTCCCTGACTACCTCCTTGATCGTTCCATACATGAAAACAAACCTTTTACAGAGTCCTTGGAAACTCCATCTTCTTTCACAGCAATATACAGATGAATTTCTCGCTCTGATACCCCTTGACGGTGCAGACGCACCCGCTAGGCACGCCCGCTCACAGGATTTTTCTTCCTTCCTTGGCCCGAACAACTAAGAGGTTCTTCTATTTCCCTATCAGGAAAATCTCACCCACAACACTCTCTCGTGGGATCTCCCCTTCTTCTATCGGGAAATCAATGTTGGCCTTCTACTTTGTTATTGGGGTTCCTTCCCATCGGGATTTTGGCACTTTCAATGTCCAAACAACTTACTTTATCGATCCCCGACATGCTTCTTCACTGTCTTAGCCCTTAGGCTAAGAATTTAGTCCACGAGACCACTTTCCACAAGACCGCAACCTTATATTCCTACTCATTGGGGTTTTTGGATTCGAAATCCCAATGCTCTCAATTTCCCGTTAGCCCTCCAGGCTAAGCCCTTTGTCCACAGAATCTCCTCTATATCACCATAGTCATAACTCCCATCGGGGTTTCGAGCATTTCAATGTCGAAATACACATGCCCTCAGGACTCGCGATCCTTCGAATCCCAACGTGCTCTTTATGCATTAGCCCTCCTCACTATAGGCTTTGTCCCATATGACCATCACCCCATGACCGCAGTCTTATCCCTCATCAGGGCTACGGGGTTTCTAATGCCAAAATGAACTCACCCTTAGAATTTACGATCCCTCGAATCTTGATTCTCTGATATCCCAATGGCCCAAACGTCGATCAATGACTTCCTGTTGGGACTTTTCCCAATGGCGTCGATTTCTGCCAGGCGTCCCTTCTAGATGGACGGTTCTGATTCCTCTGGGATTTCAAGACTTGTGATGTTCTGGTTCTTTCGACCTCAAGAACTCCAATTTCCTAATGTTGAATATCCCAACCCTCTGTGGATTTCTGACACCTGTCTCTCAAACAGACGGCTCATATTATGTTGGATAATTCCCCATGGAAATTATGGATCTCATGTTCATAGGAATGTCGATGTCCCAATACTGCCAAAGTACTGATGGTCGCTCGATCTTCACCATGTGTCTCCATTAACGAACGGTCCAGATATTCCTAGTGCTTCGAGACTTGAAGTGTCTCGATTTCCTTATCCTCATGACTCCCAATATCACGATGGTTGAAGTCTCGATGGTAAAACTCATGCAGCTCCTATCCAATCTGATGGTTGATGGGTATCTTATCAAGATCTGACGGTTCAGATCCATCCTTCTTGTGCACTCCTCCAGAGGCTAAACTCTGTGCACCTTCACCTGATCCAACAGCTTACGGGATTCTCTGTGAACATCCGATGGTCCACAATCTCCTCTTCTGTACACACTCCAAAGACTAAACTCCGAGCATATTCTCCCAATCCAATGGCTGATAGGAATTCATGTGAACATTTTATGGTCCACAATCTCCTAGGCTTGCACCTTAGAAACCCAATCATAACCTCCTCACTTCTTTGCCAGATCCGATGGCTAACAGGATTTTTCTCCTAGATCTGATGATGCAGATTGTTTCTCCCGTGCGCTTCTTTTGATGCTCTCTAGACGTGGAATTTTCAATGGTCCATATCTAATTCCCATCTGATTTGACGGTTGTTGTTGCTCCCTCCTGAGCATGTGCACTTTCTTCCCAATCTTGGGATAATTTCTAATTCCCAAAGGCCTCAACCTTTGTTCTCCTTTTTCCTCTGTGAACTCTTGACTCTGAGTTCTCAACTGCGCGTGTAATAACGATGTTACTCTTGAGCTTTGGGAACTTTGAACTCTTCAAATAGTTCTTCAGCCTCCACACTCCTTGCAGCCCGACTCTATGCACTGAAAGCATTGTTCCTCCTAAGTTTCTCAACCACTCATACCCCTCAAGGATTGTTTCCTTCTTCTCCTTCAGATGGAGAATGAAATGGATGCCCTACTAGCTATCCTTCACTTCAGCAACCTCTTGTTGAGTGCTTCTGGGTATTCATTAACTCTGAGAAGGTTCCCTCAGTGGACCCTTCCTCACTTATAGAACCCCAAGAATTCTTATTTTCTTGTTCCTACCTACACATAGACTCAAATGCGCACCTGGAAGAGTATCTTCTCATAGAATGTTCAGCAGTTCTGTCCTCTTGTGCACCTATGCACTTGCTCAATGCCCCCCTGGCAGAGCTCTCAAAATCCTCAGTGATTATGTTTCTTCACCTGAGCTCACAGCAGAGTCCTTCTTCTGTGCACTCCTTGCACTGGCTCAATGCCCACTTGGAAGATCTTTATAGAATCCTCAGTGATTCTAGTCCTTCTTCCTGAACTCACAACATAGTCCTTCTTCTGTGCACTCCTTGCACTGGCTCAATGCCCACTTGGCAGAGCTTTACAGAATCCTCAGTGATTCTTTCTGCAACTGTGTCTTCTCCCACACAGCCTTTCCTCCAAGGTATTCAGCAACCTTGATGTCTTCCTCCTGAGTTGATGATTTCATCTCCTATGTTGCAACACGTCTTTTTTTGACTCTGCAGAGTTCAGAAGTGCTTGAATGCACTGGTATTCAAAGTCCGCAGCACTCTATCATGCCCTCCTGACATGAAACCTCAAAGACCTCTCAAGCCTAAAACCAAACAACTCTTGCAGAATGAATTAACATAACATACATGTACAACATACATGAACACTCACAGACACCCATTTAACACAACATACATGCAAGAAAAACTGCTTCTGTTTATATTAAAATGGCAACTACCTGTAATTACAAGGTGTTCTCAAGCTCTCTCTGGCTCTTCTCTTCTTCTCTCATATAACTCTTCTCTCCCTATCAAAATGAGATCTGAAAATCTCTTTTACCTGAGGGGGATCTTAGAGCACTTCCCTCCAACCTACCTACCCTATTCAATTACATTGAATGGGTTGTCTAGTCCAGAATCAGATCTAGATCTCAGCCATAGAAACATTAAAGGTTGATCTACTCTATGCCTGCACAAAGGCATGGCTTCTTGTCTCAACAACCTAAGCATTTAAATTACATTGAATTCAAATTTAGATGAGGATGGGCCTCTCTTTTAGCGTGCGATTTGAATTCGCTAGCATGGCTGGTTGGCTGACGTGGAGAGATGCTCCTGCATCATTCGGGAAACCGAGAGTCAGGAAATCGAGAGTCCTGTTGACAAGAGATCGGGGTTTTCCATTGTGTAAACCATGGGATGGATCTGGACCATTCGTCTAATGGAGGCAACGTGTCAAGAGATCACCCACTTCAGGAAACCGAGAGTCGGGAAATCAGGAGTCCTGTTGACAAGAGATCGGGGTTTTCCATTGTGGAAATCTTGGGATGGATCTGGAACGTCCGTCTATTGGAGGCAACGTGTCAAGAGATCACCCACTTCAGGAAACTAGGAGTCGGGAAATCGGGAGTCTTGTTGACAAGAGATTGGGACTTTCGATTGAGGAAATCCTGGGATGGATCTAGGTTGTTCAATGGATGGAGGCCACGTGTCATAAGAGTTCCCATTTCAGGAAATCGGGATTCCTGTTGACAAGAGTTCGATATTTCTCCATGGTGAAAACCCCGGGATAGATCTGAGCTGTCAGATTGATGGAGGCCACGCATCGTGAGATCTCCCCATTTTGGGAAATCGGGAATCGCGAGATCGGGCGTCCTGGTGACAAGGGATCGGGGATTTCCTGGGTGGAAACCCTGAAGCAGTTGTGGACTGTCTGATTTAAGGAGGTGATGTGTTGAGAGATTACCCGCTTCGGGAAATCGGGGATCGATAATTCGGGAGTTCCATTGATAAGAACTTGGACCTTCGCTTTGATAAATCTCGACCCATAATGACGAGATGATAGCAGGTGGCTGAGTCCCAAGGAACGAATAAGATTCCTTCGGGAAGTCTCAGGGTCCGTAACGACGGTCTGATGTGAGGAAGAGATGTCATTTTTACACTGGGGTGCGAATGCACATTAGGGTAAGTAGCGAGCATATATGGATGGCCAACATCCGCCCGCCCAGATCTACGATTGAGGATGCATTCCGGAGCCCCATTGGTCGATCGCTAGCCCTGTCAGGGTTTGGCGGTTGCCAAGTCAAATGACTCAACATCACTATAGCACCGAGGCAGGAAATATGAAAGAGGTATTGCACTCATTTGATCTATGATCGTGACCCATGATCACATGGGAACAAAGAAAGAGAGAAAGAGCCAGTTTACGCTGGGCCTCCACAGATATATAGGTGTCTTGATTTGGTAGAAGACCAGAAAAATCTGATTATGGTAGTGGGTATGTGACAAAGTGGTATCAGAGCATGGTTACAACACTTGGCCTGCTTGGGCTCAGGCACGAGCCGCGTAAGGAGACACTGTCATTTGCATTTTTCCCTTAAGAAAAAGGATTGCAGGATGAAATTGTAATCTAAGACATGAACTTCATTGTCCTATTTTGGTGTTAATATGGTGGATAGATAAGAATTAAGACCCAAATGAAAAACCCCTATTATATGGGTATACATGTGAAAAGATGAATTTATGCACAGGTTATAAAAATGTATTTAACTCTTGACTAATAACCAACATTTGTCTTTTCACCCAAGTGGATGATCAATCACGGGAATTCATAGACACAGAAAATGGTGACTCACCAAGAGGTGGGAGAAGGCTCCCACAACCGAGACGAAGAGTCTGATGAAAGAAGAGGAATAGCAACCCCTCTAGATCTAGCTGAGACTTTGAGGAGTCTCATGGTTGAATTTCAAAGCTGCAAGGCCGACAATGAAAGGATGATGAGAGAACAAGAAAAACAAACTGAAATTAATACAGTGTTACTGTAAAGCTTATCTGACCTACAACGACAAATGCAGCATGAACCCGAAATGCAGAAACATGGTCATATTAGTGGCCATACTGAGAGAAGCACCTCAAGAAAGGTCCGCCCTAGAGGTAAAGGACCAGTGCCAAACGATTCCAGAGAGAAGGAAGCTAGCGATTCAGAAGGCTCTTCTAGCAGCAGGACCAGTTCCTATTCTTGAAGAAAATAGAAGAAGAAAAAGACTTCCAAGAGTCATAAATTTGAGGAATTCAGAAAGGCCAAACCTACCTCCTTCTATGGTGAGATAAAGAAGGGAGAGGAAGATGAGGCCTAGCTACTTGGACTGAAGAAATATTTTAGAGTCCATGATTTTTTAGAGAATTTGAAGGCCCGAGTGGCCACTTTCAATCTGAACAAAAAAGCTTCCATCTGGTGGGAAGATCTTAAGAATATGAAAGGGGTCCACGAGGAGGACTTGTCTTGGAAACGGTTTGAGAAGTACTTCTCGAAGAAGTATTTGTCGAAAATATATTTCGATGAGAAGGTTAAAGAGTTTTATGAACTCAAACTGGGGCAACTCACTGTGGATGAATATGTCAACAAATTCCTCGACTTATTGAGATATGTACCCTTTATCAAAGAAGAAAAGGCAAAGGTGCGACGTTTCAGCAATGGGTTACCCAAGGAATACCGAAACCAAATCGAATTCGATGATCCAAATACCTTAGAAGACACTATTCAAAAAGAAACATATGGTCATGAACAATATGGACATCGGGCAGAGTCTCATGGAGACTGGAAATAGAAGAGTGGTTCGAGATTTCAGAAAAAGGGGATCAAATCCTCAGGATTTAAGAGCTACAAGAAGAACCCCCAAATGAACTTTCCAACCTGGAGTGTACTCCAGCAGAACTTTCCCTCGGTGGATGAAAATAAAACTTCTGGACCTATATCAATGAAGACTAATAACCCAAAGAAAGAACCTCTGAAATGTTGGGGTTGTGGAGAAGAGCATCTCCTGAGAGATTGTCCACACCAACAACAGAACAGTCAAAAAGTTTATAACATGCAGGAAGCTACCACAGTTAATGATGTGGCAAGGAGTGTGCCACAGATTTATGCATCCTTGGATAATAACCAAGCTGACCACCAAGCTTCAGTGGTGGAAATAGAAGGTATGATATTCAACCATCTAGTGTCTGTTTTAATTGACCCTGGTTCAAATTTGAGTTATATAGCCCCTAAGACTATGGATAAGTGTAAGCTACAACCACAATAAAAAACCAAGCCATGGTTGGTACAGTTAGCCACTGGCACCAAAAGAAAGGCAGTAGAGGTCATACCAGCCTGCCATTTAATGTTGGGTTAATTCCCCACCCAAGCAACCCTTAATGTATTACCCCTGGGATCATACGATCTATTGATTGGTATGTACTGGCTGGCTGCCCATAAATCCAAACTGGACTGTTACCATAAAACTTTAGGATGTGTGAGCAGAGAAGGAAAAAGGATAACCCTTCAAGGGATCCAAAAACCTGTCTCAGTGAGGCAAATATCATCCCTGCAAATGAGAAAGTATTGCTGAAAAGGGTGTCCCCTATATGCAATACAGGTGTTGAACACAATCGAAGGTGATAAACCAAACCCTGATGATCACCCTATATTGAGAGAATACAGAGATGTGTTTCTGGAAGAGGTACCGGGTCTACCTCTGAGAAGAGACATTGACTTCTCTATAGAGCTCGCACCAAGAGCGGTGCTGGTGTCTAGGACACCCTACCAAATGAGCACACCTAAGTTAGTGGAACTCAAATTGCAATTGAAATAAATTATGGATAAGGGTTATATTTGACCCAGTGTGTCCCCATGGGGAGCACCAGTTCTGTTTGTGAAAAAGAAGGATGGTACCCTCAGACTATGTATAGATTATAGAAAACTCAATAAAGTAACCATAAAGAACAAGTACCCCTTTCCCAGGATCAATGATCTATTCGATCAATTGGGGGGTGCGTCTATTTTCTCAAATATTGACTTGAGGTCAGGATACCATCAAGTCTGAATCAAGGGTGAAGACATCCATAAAACCTCTTTCCAGACACAGTATGGTCACTATGATTTTTTGGTAGTGCCATTTGGGTTAACCAATGCCCCTGCCACTTTCATGTGCTTAATGAACAATGTACTCAGTAAATTTTTAGATAAATTTGTACTAGTTTTTATTGATGACATATTAATCTACTCTAAGAATAGAGAAGAACATGAAGAGCATCTTAGACTTGTGTTGCAAGTGCTAAGAGAACATCAACTCTATGCTAAATTCAACAAATGTGACTTCTTTCAGAAGAAAATACATTACTTGGGACATGTTATGTTCGAGGAAGGGGTAGCAGTAGATCCTTACAAGATCTGGTCTATCATGGAATGGCCTACCCCAAAGGATGTCTCAGACATCAGATCATTTATGGGATTGGTGGGATACTATAGGAGATTTATAAAAGGATTCTCCAAGATTGGTTGTCCAATCACTGCCTTCCAGAAGAAGGGGACAAAATTCCTATGGACACAACAATGTGGAGAAAGATTTCAAACCTTGAAACATATACTAACCCATGCACCCATGTCGAAAAGCGCTGACCTAGAAGTTGACTTCCTTGTGTGCACAGATGCCTGTAAGGAAGGGCTCGGAGGAGTCCTAATGCAGGAAGGAAGTGTGATCTACTATGAATCCCGAAAGTTGAACAAACATGAGGTCAACTATGTGACTCAAGATCTAGAACTAGCTACCATAGTGCATGCCTTAAAAATGTGGAGGTATTACCTCTTGGGAAGGAAATTTGTACTTATGAAAGATCACTGTGGATTATGGTATTTGTTTGACCAACCAAAGCTCAATGCTAGACAAGCTAGATGGATGGCCCTCCTTAGCGAATTTTATTTTGAAATCAAACACATTAAAGGGAAAGAAAATAGGGTGGCCGATGCCCTTAGCAGAAGCATGAAAACAATT
>ML789205.1:836816-855243 GCA_009831015.1 Picea engelmannii | reverse complement strand
AGTGTGAAGGCTACCAGATGACCGAAGGAGGTCTGCTCACTTACAGAGATAGATTGTACATTCCAAAGGATGACGACTTGAAGAGGTTCATTATGGATGAACTACATAAAAGACCATACACTGGTCACCCAGGATACCAGAAAATGATCACCACCACCCGAAAACAATTTTATTGGCCTGGATTGAAGAAAGACATAGCCAAATATTTGGCCCAATGCATAGAGTTCCAATAGGTTAAAGCAGAACATCGACACACAGTAGGACCATTACACTCTTTACCCATCCCAGAATGGAAATGGGAAACCATCTCCATGGATTTTACCACTGGATTGCCAACTTCAACCAAACAGAATGACACCATTATGGTAGTGGTGGATAAACTGAGCAAGTCTGCTAATTTCACTCCTGTCAAATCAACCTGCAAGGCGATAGATATCACCCAGATATTCATGAAAGAGATATTTCGACTACATGGTATTCTGAGAGAGATAATATCTAATAGAGACACAAAATTTACTTCCAATTTTTGGAAATCATTGATGGCTGGTTTGGAGACCAAATTGTTGTTTAGCACCACCTATCACCCTCAAGCCGATGGACAGACAAAAAGAGTGAATCAATTATTAGAGGATATGTTAAGGATGCATGTAATGCATCAACCCAGGAAATGGGAAGACTACCTTCCATTGGTAGAATTCGCCTACAACAAAGGCTACCAAGCATCCTTAAAGATGAGTCCCTTCGAGGTCCTCTATGGTAGGCCGTGTAATACTCCAATCAGCTGGAGTAATCCTGTAAATAGGATTTATTTTAGACATGACCTGCTAAAAGAAATGGAACAACAAGTAACTCAAATAAAACAAAATCTGAAGATCGCCCAGAACCGACAGAAAAGTTATGCTGACCAAAAGAGAACTCCAAGAGAGTTCAAAATGGGAGACCATGTATATCTCATAATTAAGCCCAGAAGGAGTTCCCTAAAAAAGGGAGCTTGTGCCAAGTTGGCACCCTGGTATTGTGGACCCTTTGAGGTTCTAGATAGCATGGGACTTGTAGCCTATTGGCTAGCACTTCCTCCCACAGTAAAAGCACATAATGTTTTCCATGTTTCATTATTGAAGAAATATGTACATGATGCTAATCATATAATTGACTGGTTTGTGATCTAGGTGCAACTTGAGGGAGAATTTCTACCAGAATCCCAATGCATACTGGATAGAAAGGAAACTGCGCTCCAGAATAGAATCATTGCACAGGTCAAGGTGCAGTGGAAACATTTTTTCCCAGATGAGGCTACATGGGAAATGGAGGATGCCATGAGACAGGCATATCCGATTTTGTTTACTTATGTACATGAAATTCATGTTATTAGATAAGAACATCGAGGACGATGTTCCTTTTTAAGGGGGAGGGAATTGTAACACCCTGTTTCCCCCAGTTTGTAAAAATAACGGGACTAGCCAAGAACTATGGAAAACTCATAAATGTGAATATGTGATGTAAATGGACCTTGAGGAAAAGGTCAATGAATGTGAATAACATTATGAATTTTATTGAAGGATTGTTGAGAGGGGATGTGCATAAAAAGAGACCACGATGGAGGTGGAAGGCACTTGGAAAGGTGGCGTTAACTTCCACCGAGAATTAATACCGTATTTGGACTCCACTGGCCCAAAGAACCAAAAGTGTCTCACCGACCCCAAATTAAATGTCTCGCAGGTTGGTAGGTAGATGGATTAATGAGGGATGGGAGGTGAACCGCCCATCTGTAGATCCATCGGGCCTAACCAGCGCGAGGGTAATCATGCCACACACAACGTCGCAAGAGGATAAGGTATAGGGTAGAAGCGATTGGGGGCAGACGTGAGGGGAGAACTCTAGCATTACGTAGAGTGAGTGATAGCAGAGAGGAAGGATTGCAAACTTCACTCTTGGTCACTGGAAAATGAAGATGTAGTCTCATAGCATCGTGGTCTCATCTTGGGGGTGGTTAGTGGTAAATCCGCTGGGAGTCGCTAAGCCTACAGTTGGGTGGAAATGAGCAACCCTCTCAACAGTTTCTTAACCCTTGGTGTTATTTCTGATAAGTGTTTTTCCTCTGGTCTCTTGAAATATATATATATATATATATATATATATATGTTTATTCTGATAATTATGCTCATAATCTATGAAACTGTGAATGATTTCATTGTAAGAATGACTGTATGGTGTTTTGATCAGTTCTAGTAGTGATATATTTATATGGAAAGACTACATATGGTTTATGTCCTCATGAATTCGTTATTTGTGTCCATACTAACCAAATTCAGACTTCATGTCTGGTTCTCGGGAGGATGACATCCTTATATAGCTTAGGTAGTACCTTGATTAAATCTCCCCATAGAAATACCTTCCTTGAAAAACCCATCAAGAACCGGGAAGGCAGTTGTGAAGGCACAAGGCCTTAGTAACCCTTCATGAGGAGGAATGATCCTCTTGAAGAAACTGAGATGACAGCATAAGGATGGAATATCCAGATGGATGAGATTCTATTGGGAGACCTATGGACACTCATGATTGTCAGATCGAAAGGAGAAGGTGGAGTGTTAAGTGCCTTAAACTCGATAGGTGTTGATCGATGGATGAGATTTCGTCAGGAAGTCTATGGTCACCCATGACCATTAGGTTAGTAGGATAAAGTAGGGTGTTAAATGCCCTACCCCTTTGTTTTCCTGTGTCTTCACTGGTAGCGAAGAGTTTAGGACTGTATATCCCCAAGGTTCATGAGAGTACCTGGACTGTGGATCTTTTCCACACCCAGAGAGTCGTGGAAGAATGCATGGGTAGGAACCATTATGAGTCGTTAGATCTCGGCTGAAAAAACTGACAGTCGTTGGATCTGTTAGGAGTTACCCGAGGGTTAAGACTCCAATGTATAGGGGTTTTCCATTATGGAAATCCGGGTATGTATATGGACCATCTGTCTTACGGAGTCCACATGTCAAGAGATCACCCAATTTGGGAAACCGGGAGTCGGGAAATCGGGAGTCCTGTTGATAAGAGATCGGGATTTTCCATTTTGGAAACCCTGAGATGGATCTAGACCATTCGTCTAACGGAGGCCACATGTCAAGAGATCACCCACTTCAAGAAACTAGGAGTCGGGAAATCGGGAGTCCCGTTGACAAGAGATCATGGTTTTCCATTGTGGAAATCCCATGATGGATCTAGACCGTCCGTCTAACGGAGGCCACGTGTCAAGAGATCACCCACTTCGACAAACCGGGAGTCGAGAAATCAGGAGTCAAGAAATTGAGAGTCCTGTTGAAAAGAGATCAAGACTTTCCATTGAGGAAATGCAACGATGGATCTGGGACGTTCGATGGACGGAGGCCACGTGTTGTAAGAGTTCCCATTTTGGGAAATCAGGAGTCGGGAAATTTGGATTCCTGTTGACAAGAGTTCAAGATTTCTCCATGGTGAAAACCCTGGGATAGATCTCAGCCGTTAGATTGATGGAGGCAACGCATCGTGAGATCTCCCCATTTCGAGAAATCAAGAATCGCGATATCAGGAGTCCTGGCGACAAGGGATCGGGGCTTTCCTGGGTGGAAACCCTAGAGCAGTTTTGGACCATCCGATTTAAGGAGGTGACATGTTGAGAGATTACCCGCTTCGGGAAATAGGGGATTGGGGATTCAGAAGTTTTGTTGACAAGAGCTCAAACCTTTTCTTTGATAAATACCGACCCATAATGATGATATGATAGTAGGTGGTTGAGTCTCGAGGAACAGACAAGATTCCTTCAAGAAATCTCAGGGTCCGTAACGACCGTCCGATGTGAGGAAGAGATGCCAGTTTTATGCTGGGTTGTAAACGCACATTAGGGTAAGTAGCAAGCAGATCTGGATGGCCAGCATCCGCTCGCCTAGATCTATAACTGAGGATGCATTCTGGAGCCCCATTGGCCGATTTCTATCCCTGTCGGGGTTTGACAGTTACCAAGTCAAACGACTCGACATCACTATAGTGTCGAGGCGTGAAATATGAAAGAGGTACTGTGATCATTTGATCTATGATCATGACCCATGATCACATGGGAATGGAGAAAGAGAGAAAGAGCCAGTTTATGTTGGGCCTCCATGGATATCTAGGGGTCCTGATTGAGTAGAAGACCAAAAAAATCTGATTATGGTAGTGGGTATGTGACAGATGAAATACAAACTGACAGACACCACAGGGGCAAGTAGAATATCAAGAGATGGGAAAGAATGATCGCGGAGATGAAGGCGAAATTCATCCTTAGAGATTATCAAATTACTCTGTTCGGGAGAATGCAGAACCAGAGACAAAAGCTGATGACAGTGAAAGAATACACTGAGGAATTCTATAAGCTGAACATCAGGGTAGGTCATCGGGAAGGCGATGATGAAAAGGTTTTTAGATACATGAATGGCCTAAGATATGATATCCAAGATGAGATGGGCATGGTAACCATCCGAACAGTGGAATATGCTTATCATATGGCTTTGAAAGCGGAAGAGAAGCTGAGTCGAAAGCAGAGTCAGAGAGGCCGAGGCAGAAGTCAGCCCAGAGGAAAATCAGTTGCCCAAGATAAATATCAAAAGCCCAGAGAGGATTGGAAGAAGCCTCAGACTCGAACTGAAAGAGGTGCAACCTCATAGCGAGGGAAGCATATTGAGAAGAGGGGGGATTATGCTGACAATAATACTTTTCCTCGTACTAGAGGTAGAGGAAGAGGAAGAGGTGGAGTAATAACATGCTTCACATGTGGAAAGAATGGGCACAAGTCTTACGAGTGTCCGGATAAGAAGAAGGAGAGTGGAGAAACTCACATTGCAGAATCCCAGAGGCAAGATGCTGAGATAGAAGATGTTGAAGGTGGAAGATCGTTGATGATGCGAAAACCTCTTTTGACACCAGAGAAGGAGGTGGAGAGTTCAGTCCAAAGGGCCAGACTTTTCCAGAATTCTTGCAAGACCATGGATAGGGTATGCAAGGTCATTGTAGATAGTGGTAGCATAGATAATCTTGTTTCTACAGATATGGTAGAAAATCTGGAGCTGGAGATGACTGATCATCCAAGCCCATACAAAGTTTCATGGCTACAAAAAGGACACCAGGTAACTGTCACTAAACAATGTTTAGTTGAAATTAATATAGGAGGATATAATTAAGATATTATGTGATGTCTTTCCTATGGATGTTTGTGATCTATTGTTGGGTAGACCATGGCAATATGACAGGAATGTGATTCATGATGGGAGAATGAACACATACACCCTAGAGAAGAATCAGAGGACACACATGTTGCTTCCAATCAAATATAAGGAGGTGAAACTAGAAGTAAGAAACACTGTACTTCTCATGAGTGGGAAGGATATTCTTACAGAGGTTAAGAAGAAGGAGGATCCATAGTTCATTGTGGTCAGAAAACCGATGATTGTTTTGACCAGCACAAGAGTGGATGATTTACCAACAGAGATTTAGGAACTGTTGGAAGAGTTCGTTGACATAGTAGTGGACGAATTACCTCATTCATTGCCACCGATTAGAAGTGTAAGTCATCATATTGATATCATACCAGGAGCCAGTTTGCCAAACAAATCCGCATACAGATTGACGCCGCAAGAGAGTGAAGAGGTCAGAAGACAAGTCCAGGGGTTGTTGGACAAAGTATTAGTCAGAGAAAGCTTGAGTCATGTGTTGTTCCAACAATACTCAGTCCGAAGAAAGACGGAGGGTGGAGGATGTGTATTTACTCGAGGGAGATCAACAAGATAACCATCAGGTACATATTTCCATTGCCAAGGATGGATGATCTAATGGATTGCTTGAGTGGAGAAAAATATTTTTCAATGATTGATTTGAAAAGAGGTTATCATCAGATTCGTATGAGAGAAGGTGATGAATGGAAGACAACATTCAAAACAAATGAAGGGTTGTATGAATGGATTGTTATGCCATTTGGCTTAACAAATGTGCCGAGTACCTTCATGAGATTGATGAATGAAGTCCTGAGGGAATTCATCAGAAAATTTGTTTTCGTATATTTGGATGACATACTAGTTTTCAGTAAAACAATGGCAGAGCATCTGAAGCATTTGGCTACAATGATGCAGAGGTTACAACAGGAGAAGTTGTTGATAAACATGAAGAAATACTCATTCATGAAGACAGCTCATTTACTTGGTATTTGTTATTTCTGCAGATGAGTTAAGGATGGATCCAGATAAGGTAGAGGTAATAAAGAATTGGCCATCACCAAAGAATGTTTTTGAGGTGAGAAGTTTTCATGGATTGGCTAGTTTCTACTGAAATTTCATCAGGAATTTCAATGGAATTAGCGCATAGATGATGGAAACAGTGAAGAAAAGACACAAATATTTTCACTGGACAGAAGAGGTTGAGAAAATTTTTAATCTGTTGGAGAGGAATATTACGGAACAACCAATTTTGGTGTTGTTGGATTTCCAAAAGACATTTCAGGTGAAATGTGATGCAAGTGGATTTGCAATAGGGGCAGTCTTGAGTCAAGAAGATAGGCCGATAACATACTTTAGTGAGAAGATGAATGAAGCGAAGGTGAAATACTCCAGTTATGATAAGGATTTTTATGCTATCATTCGGGCATTGAAGAAATGGAGGCATTACTTGATCCCGAAAGAATTTGTCTTGTACAATGACAATCATGCATTGCAGTTTGTGACTCAACAAGAAAATTTGAATCAGAGACATGTCAAATGGGTTGAGTATATGCAGAATTTTACTTTTGTGATTAAACATATTTTTGGTACTGCTAATAAAGTGGTTGATGCTTTGAGTAGGAAGTGTTTGCTATTGCAGGAGTTAGTCAAAACATTGGGTTTTTATGATCTCAGGAACATGTACACCGATGATCAGGATTTTAAGGAAGCGTATGAAGCAACTGAGAATCCAATTCTTAGAGAAAGAAGCCATTGGATAGAATACATGATCCAGGAGGGATTACTGTTTAGAGGTAATCAACTGTGTATTCTGAGATGCTCCATGAGGGAGAATTTTCTGAAGGAGAAACATAGTGGAGGATTGGCAGGGCACTTTGGTCATGACAAGACGTTCAAAAAGTTAAATGAGTCATATTTTTGGCCGGGAATGTGAGTAGATGTCAAGAGATTCGTGGAAAGATGCAGAATTTGCTAGCATTTCATGGGAAGGAAACAAAATACGGTGTTCTATCAACCATTGCCCATACCAGAAAGGTCGTGGGATGCAGTTAGCATGGATTTTGTATTGGGGTTGACAAGAACAAAAAGAGGTTGTGATTCAATATTTGTGGTGGTGGATACATTTTCCAAGATGGTACACTTCATTCCATGTCAGAAGACTAGTGACGCAACTCACATTGCAAAACTGTTTTTCAAAGAGGTCATTCGACTTCCCGGTTTGCAAAGGAGTATAGTTTCGGACCGAGATACAAAATTTATAAGGCATTTTTGGAGGACCTTATGGAAGAAACTGGGAACTAACTTGTCATTTAGTTCAGCTTATCATCCTCAGACGGATGGACAGACATAAGTGGTAAACAAAAGTCTAGGAGACTTGTTGTGAAGCTTGGTGACAGAACACCATAGCTAGTGGGACAACATACTACCACAGGTAGAGTTTGCTTATAATGACTCGGTTAACAGAAGCACTGGGCAGAGTCCATTTCAACTTTTCTATGGTATGCAGCTGAGAGGAATTTCTGAATTAAGGGATTCAGAACAGACTGCGACTAGGAGCACTAGTGCAACAGATTTCGCAGAGGCAATGAAAGAACTTCATAGCCAGGTGAAGGAGCGACTACAAAATTCAAGCGAGGAATATAAGCGTAGAGTCGATCAGCACATAAGACAACTTCAATTTGAGGTTGGTGACTTGGTTATAGCACATTTGTGAAAGGAAAGGTTCCCGAGAGGAACATATAATAAGTTGAATATGAAGAAAATCAGACCATGTAGGGTCTTAAAAAAATTTGGGGCAAATGCTTACGAGATTGAATTACCCAATGGGATTGAATTTCTCCGATATTCAATATCTCAAATTTGTACCCATATAAAGCTGAGGAAGAAGGGACTGGAAATGAGTAACCAGTGATCTAGTGGACAAAGCAGATGCCAGTTGCAGAAAATCCACAGATGGAGCGCATACTGGACAAAAGAGTGAGCAAGAGGACCAAGAAAAAGCAATACTTTGAATATCTGGTCAAATGGAAAGGCTATCTAGTTGAACAAGCCAACTGGGATTATGAAGCAGAGATACAAAGGCATGGAAATACTATGCGCGAGCTCATGGACAAGAGCCCATGAAAATTTTCAAGCGAGGGAGTATGATGCAGGAGAATATCAAGCGAGCGAGCGCGGAGACAAAAGGCAGCTGGACAAGTGCCAGCGCAGATTTTGAATTTCTCTTGGATTTGATGCACAAACATAAATGTATCAATTTAATGAAGGCACACTTGTAAAATGTAAATATACCTTGAGAAACTTGCTCTCGTCCTTAGTAGGTAGAAGGCATTTATAGTAGTTAATGCGAGTAGGTAAAATTGAATGTGTAGATTAGACAGTTTTAGAGCACAAGAGGGAAACAGGATATAGACACCCTCATTGTGTATTGTAACATTATGGAGAGGCAAAATTAGTGTATGAAGAGACAAGAAGAGAAGTAGAGAGTTGTGTAAGAGAACCCATGTACAGATATTTGGATTAATAGAAAGAGTTGATTCAACTTCATGGTTTTGTGTTTGTTCTCTGTGTATTGATGTTGAATGATATGCTCATGAATGTTTGATTCCTATTATACATTTTCTTTATATGCTATGTATATGATTTCATGTTTTGAGTTTGAATTCTGAAGGGAAGTAAGAATGAGTTTCAATTGTTTCTCTATCTGAACAAGAGTTCCTGGAAGGAGTGCAGTCGAATTGTCCACAAGGAGTGCATTGACGAAGGACTCAAATAGGGTATCTTTTGTTCCCATTCATACAAAAGTTTAGTAGGGCACAGGATCCGTGCAAGGAGTGCACAGGCTGAGTGAATTCTTAGGGTTGTGGAACTGAGTGAAGTGTTGAGGGACTTCTACTACAAGCGTGTGCAGGGTCGAAGGAAATTCAGCACTTAGAAGTGTCTGAAGCTTGCCGCAAGGAGTGCGTGCAAGAGTCTTTTCTAAGACTCGGAGTCATAAGGAATATTCGGAAGGATAAATCCTTATAACCACGGAAAGGGTTGCATATAATTTGTACCTGGAAGAATCAGGAAGGCATCGTAAGTTTGCGCCACAGGTGGACAAGTTCGCAGAGGAATTCTTAGTTATTCATAGAAATCGCCAAGGAGGAGTGGACGGTCGAAATTCTCTGAGGAGAATTTGTGAAATCCTATGAGCCGTTAGATTCACAGAGAAGCAAGGGAGTTACCGCGAGTATTCCTAATGGTTCTAAGCTCAGGACGAGTAGGACCATAGATCCAAGCCACAAGGGTCATTGGATTTACACGTACATACTTGTATCGGGTTTTCGTGAGTGGAAGTCCCGTAAACATTGAAACGGGAATCGGGAAATCATGAAACGTGATATCCTGAAAGCTAAGGGATTGTGTGGGCCACGGAGGAGTCAGCAAGTGGATAGGTGGCACACTATTTCGGAGTTTCGTAGAGTAAAATACCAAATTCATTGCATTATGATTTGCAATATTGTGAAGTTCGAAATGCCGATGAAGTGAGGTGACGTTGAAAGGTCAAAGCACACAAGTGTATCAGAGTTTCGGAAAATCAGGATTCGGGAGTCGTGGAGACAAGTTCCTTGACATCGCGAGTGCCAAAATCGCAATAGGGAAAATCCCGAAAGGTAAAAGGGAAGGTCAACGTTGATTGTTCTTGGTTTCGGGTATTCGAGATACCAACGCTCGACCATTAGATTCACAAAGTTGCAAGATCCAATCTCATAAGTGCAAAGAGGGGATCCCATGAGAGTTGTTGTGGGTGCAGATTTCCCGATAGGGAAATAGGAGAACTGTTTAGAGTTCTTCAGGCCAGTGGTGAAGGAAAGATTCTATGCTGACGTGGACCTTCTGACTTGCGGGTTGTGGAGGGAGAGTGCATTGGCATCACCTTGTTGAGCCTGCAGGGTGTTCAGTAACCCTGTGAAGGTCTTCCTCCTAACACTTCTTCTCCTTTTGGAACTCAAACACAAGTTCTTTCTGTGCACACCTACACCAACGCAATGTCCTCCTAGCAGAGTTCTACATAACCTACAATGGTTCTGTCTTCTCAACGAACTCGAATTAGAGTTCTCTCTCCAATGCATCCAGTGCATTCACTCAATTCTCTCTTGGCAGAGCTTCCAAATAATTCTCAGTAATTTTATCTTCTCTATGCCTCCCTCTGCACAGTGTTACCTCCAAGATGTTCAACAACCTTGAGGGTTATCCTTGAATCAATGACTTTAGCTAGTGCGCCCTCCTAGCATGTCTTTTTTTGAATCCACAGAATTTAGAAGTGCACTCCTTGCACTGGCTTACAGAACCCATAGTATTCTATCATGCAACCTCTTGCATGGAGCCTCAAAGAACCCAAACCTAGAATCAAAGAACTCACAGACAGTAAATTCTGTCTATCCCTATAAATGCATACCTAACATACATCTACAACATATCATCAACACATAATACATTCATTCATGGACTCATAAACATGTGGACAACAACATCCAGGAAAAATTGCTCTATTTGTATTAACATGAAAATGCCTCTTTACAATGTGTTTGAGCTCGGACTACAACAGTGTCTCGGCTCTCCTCTCCTCCTAAAAAAGACTCTATTTTTTTTCTCTATCTCCCACTAGATACAAAGAAGATATTTTCACAAAGAGGGGCTCCTCAAGCTCTTCCCTCCAAGTTACCTACTCTCATTAATTTACATTCAATTATATTGAATGGATGTCTAGTCCAAATCAGATCTAGATCTCAGCCTTACAACCATTTAAGGCCACCTTTACTAAAGCCTGCACATATGCATGGATTTTTGGCTCTACCAGCCTTACAATCATTTAATACAATTTCAAAATTTAAAAATCAAGAAGGTTGCGCCTCTTTCTCCCATCAAATGCTCTCTTTGATGTGTTGGCTGGCTAGTGCATAGATGGCTTGGAGCGATGCTCTTACATCAATGCCCGTGGTAAATTTTGGCACCGCATAGAAAATGTTGGTGTGCAAGTGTGCGCGGTAACTTGTGGTGCTGCATAGAAGAATATTATGGGTGGATGCACTGAATGTATCCTTATGCGGTGAGCACACACATAGTAATGTGCATATAGGGTGCACAAGTATTACATAACACAGAGGAGTTTTGTTGGTATGCACATAGTATGAGTATAAGTTGTCTCATAACAGTGTATTCAATGGTGCACGCAGATTATTGTGCACGATGGAACATATTGAACTTTGGCATGGTTCAATGCATAGGGCGAAATGCATGTGGAGAATCGGTGCATGATACCAAAACTATGCGTAGTGGATATTGCCACACAACGCAAAAGTAGTATGCGCAAGTTGTCGATGTGATAGAGAGGAAATGCATAATGAATATAGGTGTGTGGAAAAGCGTTTTACCTTGTGATGTTGCTATGCACGATAAATATTAATGTACAATTCAAAGTTTAGTGCATGCAAATTCGCTTGGAAGGCGATGAGTCTGAGTTTAATTTGCAAAATATTAGAGGAAAATAAACACACAACCACATCGAAGCATTAATTAAAAGGAATTCTGAGTTTTATATTCTTCTGATTCAGATGGATGGAAGTGAAATATAAGCTTACAAGAAAATCATACTATAAAAGAAAACAAGACTCATAACACCACTAGATAGAATTTTGTAATAAATAGTCCAAAATACACTTCTGTATTTATATAATCATATTAATCACAAAATTACCAAAAAAGGGATGATATCAGTTATCCTGTTGTAAAAAGGATCATTTAAGAACATGCATATCATCTATGGTGCTTTTTACCTTCGCTACCAGTTGTTCAAAATTTGCTGAAACATACTTAATTTGAGTTGAAGGCTCACTTCATCTTAGCGATCTCCTCCTTTAAAGAATCTAACCAAACCAGTTGATTCTCTCCAACACTTTCAGTCATTTTAGCTGTGGATTCCTCCTTCTTCTACCACTTGCTCCTTTTCTTCTTAGCAGCTAGCCTGTTGATGACTAAATCCTTCATAGTGGAATTCAACCTAACTTCCAACCACAAGTCTATAGCTAGCAAGGACCCTTTCCTCCTTATTCACAGGAAGGTCTAGTATGTTTCCCAAATAACCAGTCTCACTAGATTTAGCCTTGTCCATGTATCTCAGGTTGTGGATACTGAAATTCTTTTATAGAGAGTTGAAAGTCAAGCAATTTGGATATTACTTCGGTTATGGATATGCAGATACCTTCATACTTGAGGATTGGTAGTTATAGAATTCCAATTATGAAGCGCAGATGGACTACGTACAAGAGCATTGGGTTTCCATGCTCAGCTAATTCATTTTGAATGATTATATTTTGAGTTCATTACATGGTGGCGTTCAACTGACATCACATGGATGAAAAGTACCGAATGATTGAAATGGGGTGATCTAACTATCTGTTGCCTACTCCACGAATGGTGTATTTGACATGTTTAAACAAGTGATACCGCATCTTGGAGAAAGTTTTTCTGACAAAACACCTTCTTGAAAATATGTGTCTTTGAAGGCACCATGCATCTATGTTTTCAAGACTTGGGTCTTCTCTAGAATTGTCATGGTGATAAAACCGGGAAATTAGGAGATATAATTCTAATGTATATATTGAACCAAAATGGTTCATATTTTTCATGAATTATTGAATTGTTAGCCTGATAGGTGTGGAGTCCATAGGAATGGAAGAAGCACAGGGAATTATAGTTAGCAAGATGAGAGTAGAGGGGTGGATGTCCATTTGGGCATTGAAGGAACAAACTCCAACAAACATGGAGAAGAAAGGAATGAAAACATGAATATGGATGAGACCATTAAGAATTTGCAGAAGGATGTCCAAAGCCATAAATTTGATAATGAAAGTCTTATGAGAACCAAAGAGAAGCGGGATGAATTCAACAAGAATTTATTGGAGGGCTTGAACATAATAGCAAAAAAATTGGTTAAGGAGAGTGGCTCAAGCAAATCTGGAAGTCACAAGCCTTCAGATGAGAAAAGAAAAGAAAATATTTTTAGTAGACATCGCCATCATTCCCCAAGGCACTCCAATAAGAGATTAGGAAACAAATCAAGTCTATCCCCCATCAGAAGGTATAAGAGGTCTGGGGTGGATGAGTTGCAAGGAGAAATGAACAAAATCAAACCTCGTACATTTGATGGTGAGCATAAGAAGGATGAAGATGCAGAAACATGGTTGTTGGGCATGAGAAAGTATTTTCAATTGCATAATTATTCTTCTCTCGCAGAAGGTAGAATTGTTATCTATGAACTCAAAGGAAATCCCTCCATGTGGTGGGATAAACTTGTGTAGGTGCAACACATTGAAGAGGAAAGTGTTACTTGGAGGGAATTCAAGAAGTATTTTGAGAAGAAATACTTGACTAAGAGATACTATGACAAGAAAATGAAAGAGTTCTTTGAACTCAAGCTTGGAAGTATGACCATAGATGAATATGAGAGAAGGTTTCTGGAACTGCTGAAGTATGTCTCTTTCATAAAGTATGAGAAAATCAAAATTCAAAGGTATTTGAGCAGATTTCCATTATTCATCAATGAAAAAATATAGTATGATGATCCCAAGACATTAGAAGAGACAATAAGGAGAGCTAAATTCCTATATGATTAGCAGAAGGCAAGGCCAACATTCCAAAAGTCTTTGGAAAACAATAAGAAATTCAATATGGATCAGTGGAAGAAGGGAGATAAGCCACCATTCTTCATAAATAATCCACAAGGACAACAAATGCGTAAAGAGCCCATAATGATTGACACAGGGAGTCAAGGGCCAAGGAAGCCACCTATGCAATGTTGGGGTTGTAAAGGAGATCATAGGTTCAGATATTGTCCTCACAGAGGTGAAAAATCTAGGGTTATTCACAATGTACAATAAGCTAAAATAGTGTAGGACATGGGAAGATATGTCCCAAGTATTTTTGTAGCTCTGGACAACAAGAAAAAAGAGTATTAGTCCCACATGATTGAAGTGGAATGTATTATCAACAACCAAACAATTGTTATTTTAATTGATTCAGGAGATATTCATAGTTATATAGACCCTAAGAGGGTGGAAAGTTTGCAATTGCCAAGAAGCAAGCATGGGAAATCTTGGTTGGTGCAGATGGCTACGGGATCCAAAAGAAAAATTAATGAGATGGTTAAGTCATGCATCATAGACATGAATGGACTAAACACCAAGGAAGATTTAAACATCTTGCCTTTAGGTTCCGATGTGTTAAGAACCAAATATCAACATAGCATAGAAAAACCTCAGAATAAGTACTCAACTCCTTGAAAAAGAGATAAATTCAGATAATAAGCCTCTTTGAGGGGGAAACCTCCTTATGACCACATAAATGTACAATTACAAGATTATTCAAAATGAAAATGTCTCCTTGGTATATATAGGAGACTAGGAGGTATGATTACAACTAATGGCCTAAAGCCGACATAAATAAAATAACACTACTAATATAATATGCCCCAATTAAGGGGTAATGAGACACTATTTAGGGTTTAACATGACCCTCCCCTTGAAACAAGTGTTGTATGCAATGCTTGAGTAACTCTGGATGCTTCTGTATAAAAGACTCATCTTCCCCAGTGAAATATTCAGCCAGTAGTTTCCTCCATTTAATGAGATACTCTAAAATTGATCTATTCCTCAGCTGGCAAATTATTTTGTCAATGATGGCTTCAGGCACCAATATGATTTTTCCTTCCCCGTCAAGTTATGGCAATATATTTTGAACTAGGATCTTGTCACCTATAACCTTATTTAAGCATGAAACATGGAAAATGTGTGTACTCATGAAGATGCAAGAAACTCTAATCTGTATTCCATAGTACCAATATTTTGCAACACCTTATGAGGGCCATAGTACTTTGGTGATAATTTATTATCCTTCTTGGCTTGCTTGAGGGACATCTATTTGGATGGTTATAGTCTTAAGAACACCCAATCCCCTACTTCAAAAATTCTTTCACTATGATGTTGATCCACTTGTTGTTTCATACGATTCTGTGCCATGGTCAGGTTGTCCTTTAATATTTGTAGAACTTGTTGTTGATGCTCGATGTGATCTTCCACTTCTTGAACCTTATATTTTTCTTTTAGATAAGAAGTGATGGAAGGAGGGTGGTATCCATAGAGTGCCATAAATGGTGTCATTTTTGTTTCAGTATGAAAGGAAGCGTTATACCACCATTCTGCCAAGGGTAACCATTTGAACCATTGTGTTTGTTTATTAGAGACAAAGAATCGAAGGTATCCTTCTAGAAATTTTCCCACTATCTTGGTTTGTCCATCAGATTGAGGATGATAGGATGAACTATGAGCCAATTGAGTACCCAAACAAGAAAATAATTATGTTCAAAAATTTCCAGTGAAGATGGGATCTCTATCACTTACAATAATCTTTGGGCTACCATGTAGCTTTTGAAATGTCTCCATGAATGCGGTGGAAACTACACTAGATTTGAAGGGATGTGAGAGTGCACAAAAGTGTGTGTACTTGGTCAATCTATCAACAATCACCATGATGACACTCTTTCCTTCAGACTTCAGTAACCCTATGATGAAATCCATGGAAACCTCCTCCCAATGCTGACTTGGGATGGATAATGGTTTTAAAAGACATGGGGTATTAATTGTTTCCACCTTATTTTGTTGGCAAACCAAACATTCTTCCACAAACCTTTGAACATCATTTTTAAGGCGATCCCAAAAAAAATCCTTCTTGACCCTATAGTAGGTTTTTAAAAATCCCAAGTGCCCTCCTACTGGAGAGGTGTGAAATTCCAATAGTACCTTTTGTTTGAGTTGGGATTTCTTACATAAATATAAGAAATCTTTGTACCATAGTGAATCATTTTTCCATGTAAATGTATTTGATGTACTGGAATCCTGCTATAGTCTTTGAATGAGAGTCCACACTTTTTCATCATTCTTCCATTCATCCCTTGCTTCTATTATCCAAGCAGGTTGGATGATTGAGATAGCACAGAGAAAGCACTCAACATCTTCATCCTTCATTGAGAGTGCATTTGCCACAACATTTTTCTTCCCTTTTTTTATAGATGATTTCAAAATCATAACCCAATATCTTGGTTACCTATTTTTGTTGTTCTTCTCAAGATAGTCTTTGTTCCAATAAGTATTTAAGACTATCATGAACTTTTTTGACCTTGATGTGCCTACCTATTAGGTAAGGACACCATTTCTTCAATGCATGTAGTATTGCCATCATTTCCTTCTCATAAATGGGTTTGTGTAAGTCCTTTCCCTTGAGTGGTCGACTTTCAAAATCCATGGGCCTTCCTTCCTATATTAAGACAACACCAATTCCATTAAGTTGTTCAAAATATTTAGTTTCCTATGGAGTCCATGAAAATGTATCCTTCTTAGTTAGTGTCGTTAAAGGTGCTGCTATTCTTCCATAGTGTCGCACAAACTTGCGGTAGTAACCTATCAAACCCAAAAATCATCTAAGCTTCTTTAATGTTTTGGGAATTGGTCAGTCCATCATGGCCTCAATCTTGTTAGGGTCTACCTTGACACCTTCATGAGATACAATATGACCCAAATATTCTACCTCCTTCACTCCAAAGAAACATTTGGATGGTTTGACATATAGTTGTTTCTCCTTTAGTGGTTGTAGCACCTTGTCAACATGTTACACATGATCCTCCCAAGACTTGATATAGATTAGTATATCGTCAAAAAATACTAACACAAATTTTCGAAGGAAGGACTTGAAAATGGAATTCATCAACCCTTGAAATGTGGAAGGTGCATTTGTAAGGCCAAAAGGCATGACAAAAAATTCATAATGGCCTTCATGATTTCGAAATGTTGTTTTTGGGATATCTTCTTCCTTCATTCTAATCTGATGATACCCTGAACGAAGATGCAAATTTGTGAAATAGATTGCTCGATGTAGTTCATCTGAAAATTCATCAATGACGGGAATGGGAAACTTATCTGTAATAGTGATCTTGTTGAGCTCTCTATAATATGGACACATACGCCATGAGCCATCTTTCTTGAATACCATTACCACTGGTGTAGAGTAAGAACTTTGTCTAGGTCTAATAATGCCAGCCTCTAACATTTCTTCAACCATGCCCTCAATTTAACTCTTTTGGGCATAAGGCTATTTGTATGGCCTGATGTTAGGAGGAACACTCCCAAGAATTAGGTGAATATCATGATCATGATTTCGAGTGGGTGGAAGACCTTTGGGAATATCTTCAAATTCTTTGGAGTTCTTATCAATGATCCCTTGGATATCTAGAGGAATAGATGGCTTAGATGTTTGAACATCTAGTGAGCATAGTTGTGCAATAACACCTTGATGCCCCTTTTTCAATAATTTTGTCATTCCATTAGAGCTTACCACCTAACCAAGTTTCCCTGTGATACCTCTTAACTCAATTTCTTTTCCTTCCAATGAAAATTTCATGAAAAGTTCTTGAAAATTAAAAGCCATTGTTCCTAATGATTGTAACCATTGGATTCCTAGTAAAACATCAACACCACCCATGGGTATAGAAATCATTGGACTATTCATTACATATTCCCCCATAGTAAGATTGATATTATTGCATTTTCCTGAGAAATTGATATTTCCTCCATCTGCAATCATTACTTGAAACTCTGATGCTGGATATACAAAGAAATTGAGATCTGTGGCTAATTTATAGTGAATGAAATTATGAGTATTGCAAGAATCAATTAGGACTATTACCTTTTTCTTCTTGATATATCCTTCGATCTTGAGGTTTTGAGGAGTGATAATTCCAACCAGTGCATTACACGATATCGTGGGAGTTAACTCTTCATATGAAATTGATTCTACGTTTTCATCTTGAGATGGTTCTTGTTCATGTTCTTGTTCTTCTTCCTCTTCACAATCTATGTAGAATAATTTATTCTCACCACATTTATGTCCCTTACTATACTTGTTGTCACAATTAAATCATAAACACTTTGCTTTTATTTCCTCCAATTGTTGAGGTGTCAACCTTGTCGGTTGAGGTGTTTTAGAAGGAGCATTATTCTCTCTATAGATGTTAGGATTGGTCCTTCTAGTAGCCATAGCCATATTTTTACTTTCAACATTTCTTTCCACCCTAAATGCATTCTCCAATGATTTGGGTTCCCAAAGGTGAACCTCATGTTGAATGT
>ML789205.1:784616-825751 GCA_009831015.1 Picea engelmannii | reverse complement strand
TTGATTCACCTTCCTTGTGTCCTCATCATGAATTTCATGGGATACATTTTCACTTTCAGGTGTCCTCTCTATTATGAAATTTTTCAATCCTTCCATGAAACCATCCATCTTTGCCTCCAAATTAGCTTCCATCTCTTGTAGTTCATATTTTGTTACTATCTTATTTTGTAAATCATTTATGTCCCTACGCATTTCTTCGCCTTCATCAAGTGTCCAAGTAGAATTGTCTGGAGGTTTATTTGGTGTAGAATTTCCCTTTTTCGGTGGCATGTTGGCCAAGTATCACTTTTGAACCTTGATTTTGAGGTGGTTCTACTAGACAATCTTTCTTCTACCGTATCTCCAATTTTTCAGCCCTTCATGGTATGAAACTTTATTTTTTTTAGTTCTCTAATATTTCTTCTCTGCAATGTCACAAGTCTGATCAAAATTGGATGTACCAAGTGGAATTTATGGTTGCTTCCCCACAACTTGCTGATTGTTGGCCTTTTCAGGAGATCTCACTTGTATAGCATTCCCCACACAAAATAATTGATATAAAATTATGAAACGTGTACCAGAAATACTAAAGATTGTCCACTATCCAATGAAACTAGTCTCACTCAATTTGTATACTATAGGAAGAAGTTATGATTGTTTTACCTGGAACATCTTCCTGAGACTAGTCAATAGGACTAGTCAGATACCCTATCTTCCACAAAGTTTATATACAAATGTAAGATGACCCAAAACCTGAAAATTTTACCACTGATACCTTACTAATTTCTATGAATATCCTCTAGAGTTCAGGGTCTGAAATGTTACAGAAAAAATGTTATATCGAAAATTTTGCAATGACTCAGTTCAGGAAGATTCCAGAACCCTATATTTCACAAGCTGTATCTCCGAAATTATAAGGCCTCAGGAGTGGAAATTTTAACCCAACATACCTTGATCCATCTAATAAATACCCTCCAATACGTTCCTTATTTGTTTCCTATCAACAACATGTCATCCACATAAAATACCAAATAAATCAAATGATCACCAATTAATTTAAAATACACACAGTGATCCTCTATGCTTATTGTGAAGCCAAGTCCCAACATATAAGCATTATTGGCATAGGCCCATTTTGGGAAAAATCAAATAAGTTTTGATGGAATTAAAGAAGCACTGGAAAATAGGGGAGTGCACCATAATTAGAAGAAAATATGCACCAGAAAAAGAGGAAAAAGAAGTGCCAAGAAAAGAAGTTACAAAGTGGAAAAACTGTTGCGGAGCAGTTGTAAAGTGGAAAAGCGCTGACTTGGAGCAATGGTTGGATGGAGGACCAGACGAGATTAAGTGAAGGAGAAAGTGGACAAACCTAATACACTTAGGGTTAGGGTTTTTGTAAAGGAATTGCCCCAATTTTGTATAAGTAGAATGTATTAGGATGAGGAGAGGGTTGTTGTTGTTGTTTTTATTTTTATTGTCCTTTTGGTTGAAATATGTATTTCTAAGATTGTAATAGGTATTTTTGGGTTGAGTAGAAGGTCTTGCTGAGAGAATTTAGTGATATGTTTATATTGAATGTAATGGAGAAATAATTGTATAGTGCACAACACTAGATTTTGCACAAAGACGAATAAAGATCCCATGCGACAAATATTTGTGGACATAGACCCAAGGGGTACCAATATTTCATTTGTGCTTAAACATCCACTCAAAATGGGTACCTCTATTGTCCACTCACAACCCAAAATAACCCATCATCTCGCTTCCCCTCAACCTGCAGAACCTAAGGAATGTGATCCCCCTTCTATGCATGTAGTGCCTCATTCTTTGCCACTTTCCTCTAGGGATCTAACAGATGTTGGATAGGAATATCTAGTCTTTATAGGGACTCTAGGGACGTACATCTACAACATCACACTCACATCAAAAAGATCAATGTTGTAGAGTAATATATCACACACAAATCTCTTCTACATTCCTAATAACCTACTTCTTCAAGAATTTATAGCTCCAACAAGATTCCCATAGCACCCAATATGGATACCTTCAAGTTTCAGCGCTTGGAACTCTATTCTTGTCCCAAAAATCTTCATAAAAATTTCCTACCATACCCACTAAAATTTCCCTTTTTCCCATGCATGTGGAATCTCACATTCCCCAATGTTGATTGCACTCAACCTCATGCTATCAATAACTAAGTGAAGTTACTTTTCACACTAACCCTATTACATGTGTTTAATTATTGGGGATTTGATATAGTCAAAACAAAATTAGAAGGTTCATACACAATAATAATTTTAGAATGTGGGTTGGGATTAACAGACATGAATAATTCCCCCTTGGTCCCCTTGTAACTTTTCCTCTCTCGTGGAAACTTATTCCTCATTACTCCATTTTTGTCCATATATAGTCGGTGATACATTTATTTTATATTTTGTTATACCATGATACATATTCTTGCATGTTAGGCCAAATACATATACCTCTATAAGTTGGAAATTGACTTCCCAACACCAAAATGTCATGCAACCTTGGAGGTGTGAGCTTCTTTGATAATCTGCAATCATTCACCTTTAAGAACACATATATTTTCGAGCTTGTAGAGTAATCCATTTGATAAATGATAGTCAATATTTCCATCACCTTTATCTATCTGAACTTGGCCATGTAGCTGCTAAAAAACCTCCTTGATTTCCTCATCTTCTGTGTATGCCTCTTTGTATGCATCATGACTAAAAGGATCCATGTGAATCATAGTTCTCAAATATTTAATCTTGGATTTGGGTGGTCATGAAAGCATGTCTTCCAACTTATTTGTGCTACCCTTCTCATAAATGTACTCGGTGCATTGCATAAACCAAATCACATAACCAACCACTTATACAAACCTTTCCTTGTATTGAAGGTAGTATTATAGGTATCTTCTTCTTTGACTCATACCGAGTGATATTCCAATTTAAAATCCATCTTAGTGAAGTACTTGGCATGTTGTAGTTGATCTAACATCTCATCGATCCTTGGTAGAGGGTATCGATTCTTCAATGTAATATTGTTCATTTTATTAGAATCAATACACATTATCCAAGTCCCATATTGGGTAGAATTATTATAGGTGACCCACAAGGTGAGGTACTTGGTCAAATCACACCCTGCTCTAACAATTGTTGCAATTGTTTCTTCACTTCATTTTCTTCTATAACAGAATGTTTATGCATCTCAATATTCGACAATGGGGAGTCTACAAATAATTGTATTTCATTCTCCACATCCCTCTTGAGTAGTATCCATTTAGGATCCTTGAACACTGCTCTTTATTCCTATAGAAACTCCTCTAGATACTATTTTTTTTCTTTAGTAAACCCCTCCAGGGATGCCTTCACTCTCCTTGACTCATCATCACACTGATTTTCTCTTAAGAAAATCAAAATATATTTCTTACTATAACTAATCAATTTCTTGGCTTGGTTGGAACTTACGAGTGAGATATTTGACTTTCCTTTATGTGATTTAATGATGTAGGACTTCCCATCCTTGATCATTCGATACTATTTTTACCTCTACATGAATATTGCATCCCTCATATACATGTAGGGGATTCCAAAAACTAATCCACATATATCAAGAGTTAGTGCATCCAATTCCACTTCATCAATAAAATCAACACATACAACACATTTGATCTTACACTATTTCATTACCTTTATCTCTGCATCCTTATTTACCCAACCCAATGGATAGGGGATAGGATGATTGTGAACCTAAAATCCAAGCTTGCTGACTAGATATGCTACTATGAGATTATCCTATGAACTAGATTGAAATAGACGATCCATATTGGTCTTCTTGACTTGAATCTTGATGTGGAAAAACTTGGTCATCTCCTTCTCTTCCCATTGATCAAGGCTACTTAGAGTCACCTCCTTTTGCTCATTTCTATAGACAATAGTTTCATCCACATTTGAGCTACTTTCAAACTAATTGATCAAATATGTGCCTAGAAGGCTCTTTTTATTTTTTTCCTTCTTGGGGTTCTTCGAGTTAAACTCTTGATGTAGTTTCTAGTACTTTTCCTTAGCATGTCTATCAATGTTGCAATTATTTCAATGGTTGTTGGGATATTTTCAGCGATCTGTAGTGGTTTTTATCTTCTTATATTACCCCCTTTCCACTTCTTATTGCCCTCCCTGGATTCTTGATAGTGTTATTTCTACTTTGAACCACTTGTTTTTCCCTTCATTTGGCCTATGTTTTCCAGGTAGTGTGCTTGTACACATGCCTCATGCGTTATCCTAGGATTGAAGAGAATCACTTGCTTTCGTATATGACTATGCAAACCCTCAGATACTTGATGGGTACATCTGGATTCTTGAGAGATATACCCAACATGATGGCCATCTTTCTGAACTCAATGGTGTACTCCTATACACTATGCCCCTACCTCTACCTGAAGTAGTTTCATCGGATTCATTGGTCCTCTTCATACCCAATAGGGTAGAATTGGGACTGGATGAGGGTTTTGAAGTACTCCCACCTAGTTATCGGTGGATCACCCTCCAAACTAAGTGTTTTTGTGTCACTTTCCCACCATTTTAAATCATGTCCCTCTAATATCAATATAGAAAATGAAATTTTATTCCCTTTATCTATATGGTGAATGATAAAAAAAATTATAGTTGTTGCAAAAAAATTATTCATTTTTAATGCATCGATGTCACCTTGGTATGGCGTTACATCCACTTTTGCTTCTATCCTAAATAGGGAAAGTGAATGGTTATTGAAACTCAAACCCGACTTCTCTTTCTTAGATTCTTTTCGTGACTCATTTCCAGATTTTTCCCGATCTCCCGATTTCCCCTCTAATATGAACTCTAAGTTAGAGCCTCCATCATCTTTGAATGGTTCGATATTTCTTGGTAGAGACATCATTAGGAGGTTCATATCATGACTGATTTCAACAACTTCCTCTTCCAACCTCTCAAATGTCTCTTTTTCTTGATGTTTTTTATGAACAGACTCATCCTCAATGGTTAGGGTTGCTATGACTTCTCTTTAAGTTGATTCTTGGATCCTACACCTTCCCAAAAATAACCAAAAGAAAAACATGCTCTGATTATAATATGATCTATAAAATTTCATGCATATTCCATTGGAATATTTTGTCACAACAGATCTAATAAAATACTTAAATATTTACAATTAAGGTTAATTTTCCTTTATATCTCTAGAATATTTAGTTGTTGATTTTCTACTTATGCATGAAATTGATAAAATGTACAAAATAGAGAACAATAAAAAAAAATCACACCATCCACACGTAAAAACAAGATATGACATGGGAAACCCAATATGGGACAAAATGCAACTAGAAGGTGAGGCTACTATGATCTCTTTTCTATGGTATATAAATGATGAAAGTACAAAAAAAGAGGCGCTCTCTGAGGAGTTCTATTTGACATGTGACATGTATATCTACTACATAATATTTCCTCCTTTCTTATGCTCATATAATACCATTCTCATATTTTTTTCTCAACTATGGGAGAAGATAGAATGCAAAATAATGGAACACCTTCTCCTCCAAGTTTCCTGGTATTTAACATAGCCCAATAGCCATCTAGGGGTAGGTTTTTTACTCCCTCAACCCTCAATTGTGGTATGATTTTGGACCTTCTAGAATATTCTTGAAAGTACATACATGGCTAACCCCATTTGGGTGAGTAATGGTGGTTGACCTAGAATCCTCTCATACTATGGTGGCCAACACAGTGTATCCACTTGTGATAGGAATAGGTTTTTCATATGATATTTGATTGATGCAACTTTTGCACAATTGGAAAGTTCAAAATGTGTACAATAGTGTAGAAATTTTTAGAAAATTGTAACTAAAAAAAAATTCCATTTGATGCCTCAAAACAACCCCAAAAGGTTTCAGAACTTAATTTTCCAAACTAGGATCTGCCACTAAAATGGCCCTACATGTTGTTTCCTCCAATTTTTTCCACTTTGAAAGGATCAATATATATGCCAAACAATATAATGATCCAACTTGGATCATGTAGGTACTGAATCTTACAACCATTTTTTTTCATATTCATTTTAGATGAGGGATTGTAAAATCATAGGTAAAGGAGAAGAAGAGAAGGCATGAGAGACATGGTAAGGGAGATGGAAGGAGAAGGGAGGAATTTGGTAATACTATGAGGAGGGTACAATAATTTGAAGGAGTAAAGGAATAATTCAAGAGTTATTCCTTCCACCCTAGGTCAATGGGGGATTGTAAAAGTGGGGTTAAAGGGAAGAGAGGGGAGGTTAGGGGTATGTGAGGAAATACAAGGAAAGGAATGGGAGGAAAAAAATAAATAAAAGGATGGAAGGGGAAAATGAAGTGATGCAAGGCTTAAGGTGGGAGTAAAAGAGGTGGTGGTATAAAAGGAACTGATGGAAGGGTGAAGGTGGCAGAAGGGAAAATTAAAATGGTGGATGGTGAAAGAAAACATATATTTGAAAGGGTGAGATAATATTTCCCTCCATTTTGCATGAAAAATAAAAATATAGGGAATAATGGATGGATAAGGAAGGTGGTTGTTGGGTATGTGTTATACTATTTGCATGAATAGATCTAGTGGCTTCTATGTTGTGCCAGGCACACAGGGGGGTTTGGTGGGGGGCGTTAGGCCCCCACTAGATTTTTTTTTCCTTAGGAAACATGTCGCATTTTTTCCTCATTTTTCATTTCACCTTGATTTTCATGTCCATTGTTGGGTGGTTTTCTGCACATGTTTTTGCACCGATGGTTTTCTATTTTCGGTTAAGGAATTAGATCTGTTGACTAATCCACATCATTGGGTTAGGGTTTTGGATGTCGCTGGATTCTATATGTATATTGTATTGTAAACAATGTATCACTATGAGTGACTATAGAATATGTTGGTTTTCCTGGTTTCATTTTCAAGGGAAAAAATGTCTTTGCAATGTGTGTATTTTCCATTGTATCTTTTTTGTTCTTTTATTGAAAATCTGTTTGCAGTAAAATATTGTACAAGGTTAATATCTACATTTGGTATCAGATCTTTGTTGGATTTAGGGGAACACCTTTGTGGTCAAGGGTTTGGCTCGGGACTGTGATAAGCCTTGTTACAGTGGGAGAGTTGTGGTATTGATTTTTTAGGTGAAAATAAATGGCAAGCTATTCGAAAATGGAGATCGATAAGTTTAATGGGAAATTTTTTGAGTTGTGGAATCTCAAAAGGGAGGATTTGTTGGTGGAAAAATATCAATGGATCGTGGTGGATCCAGGTATTGCACCTACAGTAAATTTAGTAGATGACTAGAAAAATTTGGATCAAAAGGAGAAGATCACAATCCGACTATGTCTCTCAGATTCAATATTATTGAATGTGTCATAGGAATCTACAACCAACTATTTATGGGATAAGTTGGGGAATTTGTATCATTCTAAGTGCCTAGTAAATAAACTATTCCTAAGAGAGATGTTGTATAACCTGAGGATGAGAGATGGAGACTCGGTGGAAGAGCATTTGAATGCCTTCAATACTAGGGTAAGTTAGTTAGTATCTATTGAGATTAAAATTTTAGATGAAGATAAGTGTATCAGTTTAGTGTGATCTTTACCAGACTCGTTGGATAGTCTGGTTGTGGCCATAGGTAGTAATGCAATTTCCTTGAAGTTTGATAAAGTGGTATTATCCTTGTTGTCAGAGGAGATGAGACAAATGAACATGGAAGGACATAACACATATGTATTATTTGCAAGAAGAAACTCTATGAAAGAAATAGATCTATGTCCTGAAGTGGGAGATCTAAGTCTAAGGGAAGATCTAAGTCTCCCATAAAGTTTGAAAGGTATGTTGGAGATGTGGAAAATAAGGGCACTATAAGAAGCAATGTAGATAGAAAGTTGAGAAAAACAATGGATCTGACGAATCTCCTTTTACAAAAGAAAATAACTCCAAGGAAGAAGGAGGGGATGTGTACTTGGATTCTTCAAGCATGCATGCATATCATGAAACATGGTTGGCTGAATCAAGTGCATCCTTTAATATGAATCCACACATGGAGTGGTTATGTGAATATGAAAGGTATGATGAAGGTAATGTTTTCCTAGGTTAAGACTCGACAACCAGAATCATAGGTCGAGGAAAATTCAATTTGAGGATCATAGATGGAAGGATTAGAACACTACCTAGTGTTCTGTACATACAAGGATTGGACAAAAAATTGATTTTTATAAGAAAAATGGACGATGCAGGGGTAAAAACAATATTTTAAAAGGAAACCTGTAGGATGGTTTGAGGAGAAATGGTGTTGTTGAAGGGATCTCAATTTGGAACTCTATATAAGCTTCAAGGAAGAAATATTATTTATGGGTATAATAGTTCCATTGTTCCTGATATTGGAGTTGAAGAAGAAAGAACTCCTATAGTCTCCGGAGAAAAGGTTATGCTCTGGCATTAAAGAATGGGGAATATCGGAGAGGAGGGTCTTCGACTACTTCACGCTAAAGGTATGGTTAAAGGTATGTCTAACTACTCCATGTATTTTGATTTATGTGAACATTGTGTAATGGGAATCAGAATCGGGTAAGATTCCCCTCTAGTACAACGAGGGAAAAGGAATTTTACAGCTAGTTCATAGTGATGTGTTTGGACCTGTGTTGGTTGCATCATTGGGAAAATATGTGTACTATGTCTCATTTATATATGACTTCTTGAGAAATAATTGGATATATTTCCTCAGGAAGAAATATAAAGTCTTTGATAGGTTTAAAGAGTTTAAAGCTCTTGTTGAGAATCAAACTGAGAAAAGAATTAAGGTGTTGAGGAAAGATAATGGTTGAGATTTCTGAGGGAATGAATATGGATAATTTTGTAATTGTGGTATTGAAAGGTATAAGACTACTCCATATACAGCTCATCAAAATGGAGTTGCAGAAAGGATGAACATGACATTGATGGAAAAAACAAGGTGCATGCTCAATGGTGTCAGGTTAGGGAAAGAATTATGGGCAGATGCAATGGGTACTTCATCCTACCTGGTCAATAGATCACCCTCATCAATATTGGATGACAAGACTCCACAAGAGGTATGGATTGGTTAGAAACCTTCTCTCACACATCTCACGGTATTTGGTTGTGGGGCCTATGTTCATGTTCCAAAGGAAAACATGAGTAATCTAGATAAGAAGGATGAAAAGTGTATATTTATTGGGTATAAATATGGTCTCAAAGGTTATAATCTTTGGAACATAGAAACTAAGAAGGCATTGTATAGTTGAGATGTGGTATTTAGATAAATGATGGATGTTGTTAAACATGAATTCCTACCAAGTAAGGAAGAAACATAGAAAATAGATTTTGATTTAAAGGATGATGAATTAGACTCTACAGAAGAACGAGAATCAAAAGAATAAGATCCTCATACTCCAATATTGAGGCTATCGGTTTGAGAAAGAAGGATACCAGAAAGGTATACTCCATCTGATTTTCGTTCAAATTTTTCTTTGTATATTATTGATGATGATGCTAGAACTATCAGGGAGGAAGTGGATTCAAAGTATGGAAAACTATGGGAAAAGGCCATGGATAAAGAAATGGAAGCCTTGGATAAGAATGAGGCTTTGTATCTAGTATAGTTTTCGACACGAAGAAATCCCATTGGCATAAAATGGGTATTTAAAAGGAAGCAAAATGTAGAAGTTAAAGTGGAGAAATAAAAATCTCAGTTAGTAGCAAAGGGTTATTCCCAGGTTGAGGGATTCCGATGGATCCTCTTCTTTCTCAATTCCCATGGATCCTCTAATTCCTGTCCTTTTATGGAATCCTTGGATCTAAACAATGGAATACCTTTTATTGACCCTCTTCTTTCTCAGTCAGCACCAATCAAATCAAAAATTATTTTTAATCAATTATACGCCTTGAATATTTTAGCAAGATCACCCTAACTATTAAGCCTCATACATTTTTTACCCTGTATAAGCTACTAATAATCCCATCAACTAGTGTGCACTAGAGGAATAAAAATGTTGGTATTTTATTATGGTATTATTGTCTAGCATATTTATTGTCTAGTGAATATTACCATCCATTTATGCATTTACTATGATTGATATGATTATCATGATGATATATTTATGATGGTGGATTATTATTATTGTGTTGATGTATTGGTGTAGAAATGAAATCATTCTACTTGTGTACCTACAAGAAATTTGGATTGGCATATGTTATGGTAGTAATTATACTTTTCCAATGTGTCTTTTCATATTTGAACCCACAAAATAATAGTTTACTTTTTAACATTTCTAATCTATCTATTTCCTTCCTTGAGTTGGGGTTGCTTCTCATACAACTCAACACCAAAACTTTAGAAAAGAATACTAACATTGAAATTTTAGAGGGTTAGTGACCATAGTGAGATAAAATACATAGATCTTATAGGACTCTTTGGTTTGATTTGAACAAGTCTTGGTAGTAGTAAATTATTGGGGGACCCAATAGCTATTAGTAGGAAAGCCAAAAATACATCCTTTAGGTAAAAAACATGGCACAAGGGTCCACCATGTGATTTAGGACCTAAAAGCATGGGGTATATACTTAATGAACATGTGATATAGAACCTGTGATCATGGGATATTAAATAATTTTCAAACATTTGGTTTACATTGATGGACAATTGGTTCTGATTGTTGGTTGTCATTGATGTCAACCTTTGGAGAGTGATATTGTAGATTGATGTCAACCTTTGGAGAGTGATATTGTAGATTGATGTCAACTCTTAGAATTTGATGTCAAATGCTGAGTATGTCTGGTATCTCTATAGGTATGGGTAAGGAACCCAAGTTTGGTTGAGGAATAATGTAATGAATATCAATGTATATGAAGGTAAAACTAATAGAGATGGATAGTACATGTCATGCCATTTCCAGTGATATGTGAAACGTCACATAACTCCTCACAGTTAGATAATTATGGCCTCGTGAAGTTGGAGAACCTCCATGAGTTATATAGAATCCCCTAGAAGGTCAAAGAAGTCAAATTATTCTAGAAACACCTAGAAGAAGTTGACTAGTCAAAGTGGGTGAAATTAGGAGTTAATCATGGGTATAGTTGTTCATTAAGAAAATAATTAAAAATAAATTAGTTGCAACAAAAAGTTGCGAGTTTGGTAATTATGGTAAAGTAGTTATGATGAGAAGATTGAATAGTCAAAGTGGTTGACTAAGAAATAAAATAAATAATAAAGTGGTTGCAACAAGAAGTTAGTTAAGGGAAAAGAAGTTATGAATTGATTAATTATAGAAAAGTTAGTTGCAACAAGAAATTGTGAGTAAAGATAAATTATTTAAATAATAAAGTAATCAAAGTGGTTACAAATATAATTATTTAAATAATAAAGTGGTTGCAACAAGAAGTGGTGAATTTAATATTTATGGATAAGTCAAAGTGGTTGCAAAAGAAATTAATTAGATAATAAAGTTGGTTGCAACAAGGAGTGGAGAACTTACTATTTGTGGAAAGTGGTTAAGTTAAGTGGACAAAGTGGTTGAGTGGAAAAAAGTTGATAGTTCGAGATGAAGCTTCATGGAAGTATAAATAAGAGAGAAAGGTTCTCCCATTAGCACCTATTGAATATCATTCAATATTTATTTTATGAAAGGTTATTCTGGAAGGCATTATTGATAGATCAAATTTGAGGTAGAAAAATCATGGCATAAAAATTGCGGTATGAAAATCGCGATAGAAAAAGTGTGGCAAAACAATTGTGGCAGAAAAAGTGTGGTAGAAAAATCGCAGAAGAAAAAGTGCGACAGAAAAATCGTGGCAGAAAAAGTGCGGCAAAAAAATCGCGGTAGCAGAATCATGACAACGTAATCGCGGTACCATAACCATGACAACAACATGGTTGGGGTCTGTTTATGAGAGATATGGCACATATTGTTTGAGGTATGTTTTGTGAGTCAGGGTTTATCTCTTGAGATGGTATTGGATGTTCATTATTGTTGGATATATCAGATTTGTTGAGGGATACAGTTGGTATTTTATTGTTGGTATTTGGCATATAGGTATTGGTATTTTGGTTGTGATGTGTTGCTGAAGTTGTCGATTTATCTTGAGCCTACATAACAGTGAGTTTGTGGCACATGGTTTGATGTAAGGGTTTATGGTATTTGGTTTGTGGATAGAGTGATGAATTGTTAGATAGATTTTGATGGTTATATTGGTGTATGTCTTTGGTATATGTTTGAGGTACATGTTGGGTGCATGGTTAAGACAAGAAGTTGACGAGTTGGCACATACATGAGGTGCATAGTTGATGATGTTGGTACATCTTAATGAGTCATAGTTGATGTATAGTTGATACATGATTGGTACATACTTGATACATGGTTGGAGGCACTTGTGAGTAGTATTTTTGACACATCGTTTATGTATGATGTAACATACTTGTCTTTGTATATTATTAGAAGCACATATTGATCTTGGTGATGATTATGATTTGTTGTGATTGGTTGATGCACATATTGGTGATATTGTGCATATGGTTGAGAGTTGTCTTGGTGATTGATCTTGGTGAGTAGATATGATTTGGTTGATAAGATTGATGAGACAGGTTGTTGTGATAGGTTGTTTGGACATGTTGTTGTGACAAGTTATTTGTATAGGTTTGGTGCATGGTTGATGCACTTGTTGATGGTACAGATTGAGGTACATGTTGATGCATGGTTGATTCATGGTACATGTTGGTTCAATTTATTGGTACACGTTGTTTGGTGCAGGTTGAATGGTACATGTTCTTATAGGTTATTGGTACAGGTTGACAATGGCAGTGTTTGATTCAGTGAAAATGACAGGTTTTTTTTTCTTTGTTTGTTAATTGGTCTGGACCTTCTTGGCATCAAGATTAACCTTTGGCTTGAGAAACCATGACTCAGAGGCATCTAATCCATCAAAATCACTCGGGGATCGCACCCGGCCTAAGCCACACCAACCCTTAACATGGTTGGATTTTTTGTCCCCGCAGGTTTCGAACTGGTGACTTTTCAACATGGAGTCGCTTAACAACACACTCCATCACCGACTGTCCTATACCTCGGGGACAGTGAAAATGATAGGTTTTCTACATTTGTAATTTATATTTCAGTGAGGTTGGATGGGGAAATGATAGGTGGTTGTATCCACCTTCCAGTTGTATCCATAGAACATAGGGCGTTGTAACCTCCTTTTGGCTGTATCCAAAGAATTGGGGAGTTGGAGCTTCCCTCATATTGTAGCCTAAAACTATTGGGTCAGAGTCTCCTTCCAGTTGCAGTTGTAAAATAAAGGAGGTTGGTGCTTCCTTGAATGTAATTCTTGACATATAAGAAAATAATTATGTGGTTTTCTTTCCCATTGAGTTTCCATGTAAATATCTGTATGCTATGCATTGTCTGGATGTGTTTGTTATTGTTTATTATGCATTGATGAATGTTAATGCTTATGATACAAAAAGACATTGATGATGAACATATGAACATGGTTGGATAAGTAAAATAATATAATTTTTCGTTTAAAGGATTGATAATTGGTATAATTGTTCATTACCGATCCACCCCCCTCTCTCAGTAATCTGAAAATTGGTCAGAGAAGGTTCCTTCAGGAAACAGTTTAACCACTGGAAGGAGATCATGGATTATTCTGAGAATGGAGTACCATTGTTTAATGGTCATAATGGTTTAAAGTATGATATATGAAGTGGAGGGATGAACTTATTTTTAAAGGCACAAGGGTATGATATTTGGAAATCAGTTATTACAAGATATGATAGTTCAAAAATGGAAAATACTAAAACAAAGAAGGAACTGAAACGAAATAAAAAAAATTGCAATGGATTTCATTTTGGAAGGAATATATGATTCAATAAAGGACAAAGTGGGTAAATTTTCATCATCTAAAGAAATTTGGGATAAGTTACATAATATCTACTCTTCATCCATCACAAAGTCAGAGAATGTCAAGGAAGATGTAGGTACAAATCAAGAAGAAAGATATTCATCATGTCAAACAGATTCAGAAGATGAAGAGTACTTAATAAACATAAGTATGTTGTTTTTCTTTAATTGTGAAACACACGAACATCTTGAAATGGAATACCATGAAGGAAATGAGACAAAAAAACTAATTGAAATAGAAGATAATTATGAAGCAAAATTGATGAGTTCTTTAGATGAACTAAGAAAAGAAAGAGAAAAAAACAAGTCACTCAAGAAAGAATTGATGAAACAAAAGTAAAGAACTAACAATCTAAACCAACTTGAGACAAAGTTTGGTCAAGGAGAGAAAGGACTTTAAGAAGAAAAGAAAAGAAAAAGAGTTATGCAGAAACACTCAATGGAATGAATCATGGTCAACCACAATCTAAGAAAACTGTTGGCACAGGGGAAAACCTGAGGTTCACTCCAAGAGCGCACCAACAAGCCCTAGCTACTGGCCCTTTCGGAAACACCTGTGAAGGAGATGCAGTCTTACCCGAAGAAACTTAAGAGGGGGGTTGGAGGACATGGATGTCTATAACCAGGGGAATATTGAGTGGATCTATCACAACAACAATACAACATTCATATATCACTTATTAGTGAGGTCTATCCTACACAGCTATAGATATGATCTAACATAATACTGCAAATAAAAATATAACAATGACAAAGATCCAAGCATGAATCAAAACAAAATATACATGGTTCACCCTCTCTCTAGGGCTATGTCCACAAAACTGTGGTTATGATTTATTAAGGGAAAGCATATAGTTATTATCTGCGCTCTCAGCTAAGAGATCTTATTTCTTCTCTCTCTTTCTCTCCCCTTCCTACGCACCCAGTTGCAGGACTTAACCTTCACACACAGCTGAATATCTCACAATAGAATCTTCTACCTTCACAACATAGATATAAAAACAATATCATACCAATACTCAATGACCAACAACCCCACCCAGGTCCTCTTAACCTTTATTTATACATTACAATCCCTCACCAATATCCTTAGTTCAAAACCTAGTTGCCAAAACCCTAGATACCAAAACCCTAGGTCAACTTGACCCACTTTTTCTGGACTTCGCTAGCCTATATTTCCTTATTCATCACATGGTGCTCCAAATCATCCAATGATGGCTTTCTATGCTTGCTAAGTTGTCCACGATCCTTCTTTCTTGTTGATCTATCATCCTTGATCTCCTCATCTAATGGCTTGTTTTTCTACACTTCGCTCCATATTTCGAGCTCTTTTGCTCACTTTGACTCACTGACAGTTACTGTGTCTCCCACAAAGCTCTCTTTTTACCTTTCCTTCCTTTTTCTTTGGTTCCTTCCATAACCAAGGGCCAATAGGCCCCCAAAAATCACTTGTGACTCATCCCGAGGCACTTCATATTTGATCCTCTTGTTTTATTTCAAATTTGGACTACATGACGCAACCCTTGCTTTCTATTGTATGTCTCCTTTCCATCCTTGTCCATACTGTCATTTCTGTGTCTGGTACCCAGTTTCAATTGCACTTGATACCTGGACCCTTTTCCTCATTCTTTTACTAAGAGTTGCGAGGAAGATAGTTATCATAGTACAACTTCAACCAACTTCCATTCACCAATCCTTCCTTCCAGTCTCCCTTCAATGTATTTAGTTGCGTAGCTCTCCTTCTGTAACATAGGAAATCCCATATGGTATGAGCCAATGCATTCTGAACTTCCCAGGGTATTTGATAAAATTACTATGATACACCAGTACTAAATCACCTTGCTTGAATGTCTTCTTCTTGATGTGCCTGTCATGATAGGCCTTTTCTCATTCCTTCTGAACTTGCTGATGGAATCCTGCAATGAATCTATCTTCTTCGAGTTCAACCAACTGTTCAAGCCTCTCGCGAACAACGTTGGTATCATCCATGTCTATAAATGAAACAATTATTAGGCTTGGTACTAAGTATTCCATCAGGATAATATCTTCCAGACAATAAACCAACTTTAAGGGGGTCTGCATTGTTAATTTCTTGCAAGTGGTTCTATAGTCCCAGAGTACTATTGGTACTCTTAAATCCCAATCATCCCTGTTCATGCGGAAAATATTTGTCAATGTTGTATCCAAGATCTTGTTGAATTCTTCAACCATTCCATTTGCTTGTGGATGGTAAGGTGTACTCTTTTGATGGTGGACTACAAATTCTTTAGTCGGGGCTTCAAATATCTTATTGATGAAGTGTGTACCTTGATCACTAATAAGAATCTTAGGGCATCCAAACCTGGTTATTATGTCATCGAATATAAAACACATAACTGTAGCTGCACTACAATCCTTGACTACTCTAGCTTTGGCCCATCTGGTTAAGTATTATGTTGCAGTAATAATGTACCTTGCTCCTATGTGCTTTCCTGGTGAGTTTATAGGTCCCAAGAATTCAATGGCCCACTTTTCAAATGATTTTAGGGTCATTTGCAGTGCTAATGTCATTTCATCTCTTTGAGATGGTTTTCCAATTCTATGGAATACATCACATGCTCTGGTACACTCTTTAGTATCTCTGTGTAATGTAGGCCACCAAAGGCCAGCTCCCAAAACCTTCTGCGTAGTTTCTTTCCCTACGTAATGTCCTCCTGCGATGCCTTCATGAGATTCTGCGAGGATCAGTGGTCACTCTATATCCATAACACACCTCCTTAATATCTCATCTGGTCCCATTTTGTACAGTTGTCCAACTATAAGTGAAAAGTTTGCAGCACGCACCACTAGCTGTTTCTTTTGAGGAATTATATATGCACTTGGAGTCATTCCTATTGACAGGAACTGGACTATGTCTACGAAGTGGTCATCAATATTTCTAATGGTGAGAAGTTGTGCATCTGGTAATGTATCCTCCAAACTGGTGGGTTCTTAACCATGTTCCAACCTTGATAAGTGGTCTAGGCTCTTGTTCATTCTTCCTAGCTTAACTATGATCTCAAAATCATATTCTTGAAACAACATAGGCCATCTTCATATTTGTCCCCCCAACACTGGCTTGTTGACTAGGTACTTCAGGGCAGAGTGATCAATAAATATTTTAAAGTGTCCTCCCAACAAGTAGTGGCAGAATGTTTGCAGTGCATACACCATGGCTAGTCCCTCTCTCTCTGTAGTGGTATAATTAACTTCAGCTGTGGATAGTTTCCTTCTGGAAAATGCTAATGGAAGATCAATGTCCCCTTCTCCAAGTTGTGCTAGTACTTCTCCTAATGCAATATAAGATGCATCGACATGCACATGGAATTCTTTGCTCCAATCTGGAAACACCAGAATGGGCTCTATAACCATCTTTTGTTTCAGTGTGTGGAATCTCTACTGACATTCATCTATCCACTCATACTGGCAGTCCTTCTTCAGCAGCTTCTCCATTGGTGTTGTAATTTGGGCATATCCTTTGATAAATTTCCTATAATATCTAGTATGGCCCAGTGCAATGCGCATTTGTTTGAATGAAGTATGAGGTGGAAAATCAACTATAATTGCAATTTTAGATGGGTCTACCGATAATCCCTGCTTGCATACAATATGACCTAATAACACTCCAAATGGTGAGAAGAAGATGCATTTCTTCAGATTCAAAGTAATTTGACACTGCCTGCATTTGTTCAACATTATCCTTAGACATTCAATATGATTTTTCAACAAACTAAAAACACTCTAGTCATCAAAGTATGCTTCTAAATATTTATGAAAAAATTCTTTGAATGCTTTGACCACCACCCTCGAAAATATGGGTGGGGCATTCTTCAATCCAAATGGAATTATTGTATATTGGTAGGATCCCCACTCTATTTAAAACATATTCTTATGATGGTCCTCCTTGTTAATGAGGATCTAATGGTATCCCAAAAATCCATCTGTAAAACAATATACTTCCTGGCCTCCCACGTTATCTAACACATTGTCTGTGAATGGCGTAGGAAAAGGGTCATGCAGACAAGTATCATTCAACTTTATGAGGTCCACACAGATCCTAATTTCTCCTATCTTCTTGTATTGTACCACCATAGGGATGATCCACTCCAACTCTTTGACAGGTTCAATAATCCCTACTTCCAGCATTCTGTCGAGCTCGATCTTTAATTTTTCCTTGTATTTCAGGTTCAGTCTACAAGGTCTTTTCTTGACTGGCTTCGCATCTAGTTTCAAAGGTATTCTCATCTCACCCATAGGCCCTTTGATTCCCTTCATATAAGTGAAATTTCTTGGGAAAAAGTCCTGATATTTGTGCAATAACTCTGTAATCTTGTCAATGGCAGCAACATCCCAATAATCTCCGACATTGGCAAGCTTCGGTGTCTCCTCTGTCCCAATATTGACTTTCTTTATTTTGATCGGTTGTCCTATGAATGACAACTCAACTCCTCGTCCTTCCACATTTCCATGGACTTCTGTCTCAGTGATGTTTACCTTCCTCGGATCATCATCTTCATTGACATTAATGTTGTGTTGGGCCCCAAGAACTCCCCTTAAATCTTTACAAAATTTAAAGGGCCCCTATTAGAATCTTGATAATTACAATGAGCTATAGAATCAACATTTTCAAATAGTTCCATAACTTGGATTGATTTGAGACAAACTTAAGACATTCATGATAGTATGAGATAGTCATGACAAGAGTATATGTTAAAATTTAGAAACGAGCATAAAAATCTCAATTTAAACAAAAACGTTAATTTTTATCAATTGTTTACTTTTGTTTAAATTATGATTATGTGTTCTTTATTTTGCTCTTTAGCAAGTTTGACTATTTTGAATAATGGGTTCATACTTCATCAAATAATATCTTGGTTGGTTTCTCATTTTTATAAAATCATTTGGTGATATTAATTAATTAAATTCCTTTTTCATTTTGCATCTCATAATAATAATAAAAAATAAAAAAGAATTATCTATAATTTGTTTTATTTTGTAAAAAAAACAAAATTAACATTTTTCTCTTCTCCATTAACTTGAAGCTTCTAGAGTTTTAGGATCATTATAAACAATGTTTGTTTAGAACTTATAGTTAGTTTAAATTCATTTTTGATTTTATTGTTCTAGATTTTGTTTTATTCTCAATTTTTAGGTTATTAATTTAGGTTTCTTTTTGTTTCACATGTTTCTATTATCAAATATTTGATATGGATCTGATCATGGCTTGATTTTATTATCCAAATACATTCAAGATGATTGATCCAAAAATAATTTTGGATTGCTACAAACAATTTTATGAGCAACAATAGATAAAATTTGGAAAGGCATCAAGATAAGACACACGATTTTGCAGGACTATTTGCAGCCAAACCGTGAGGAATTTGAAGAAACAGTTGAAAACCCAGAACCCAAATGGACCCATTTACCTTTCGCATAGAGATTTTCCCAAACAAATTCATGATTTGAGAGACAACTGGGTCTCTTTTTTAGACAAATTTTAGGTGGCAAAAATTATTAGTGATGCCCAGACTGTTCATTCATTTTATAAATATATGAGAAAGATCAGAGCCAAAGGAGATAGAAGAATTGCACAGGAGGATTTTAATCCTTTCTCTTTTGTATATTATTTATTTTGTAAACTTTTTATTTCTTTTCAAATGGAGTAATGGATGGATGAAATCTTTAGGAGAATGGACGAGTATTTTCAAAGAAGAATATGAAATTCCAGATTGCTTACTGACTTTTGTCCTGTGAGTAAAATGGTTTTATTTTCATTATAATATCTTCAAATTCTTTGAATAATTGATTATGCATTGACATAAATTAGCTTTAGTTTGTTTTATCAATACATGGTTAATTATTATCATTTATATATTATTTTTTTCAATCTTTAAGAGTTTATTATCTTAAAAATTCTTCCAAGACTACAGTATGGGCATGTGATTCTGAGAAAGAATATGGAAAATGAATTCATCTTTGGCTTTAGACTTGTGTGAGGCTTATTCCATTTCGTTGTTTCATTACTGTTATATTATGAGAATATTATTATGGTTGATTTTAGCTTTAGCTTGTCATCGTATGGTTTTTTCATACTATTAAATGTTATATGCTCTCCATAATTTCTTATTCCATTTTTTATGTGTGATCAATCGATGATTTGATTATTGTGGAATTTATTTCTAATGTGAAATGATGAATAATATCAATACTCAGAATTGTGTTTTCTTTCGTTCTTAAATATTGATTATCTTAAGATCACAAGATTTTTTAATTAGTTGTCTTCCTATTGTTATTAATTTACTCCAATATCAAATACTTCTTTCAATGTATTCTAGAAGTGCTAGTATTGTTCTGTTAAAGGTTTCCCTTAACAACAGTACATGCAGGAGCTCATACAACATAGAAAGATAATACCATTTTCATTAATCAACTACAGATTATTCTATGTGTTATTTAGTTAAGTTGTTTATGAATGAAACAATGATTACAATAATTAACTTTGATTGTTTTTGTGTTACTGTTTCAATCGTATTCACTTAGTATTTATTCGGTTAATATCTTAAAAAAAAAAAAAAAGTGTTGTTCATATTTGATTCAGAAACTTTATCAAATAATTATTTCCACAAGATTTCATGCAAACCTTGTAAATTGTATATAAACTGTTGATAATCATTTGTATATTCATATTCTTAGAGAAATATTTGTAATTATTGTGTCGATTTTTAGAATCTTTTCTTTAGTTAGTTTATTTTATTTTTCTATCTTTAGGACCCTAGTTTGCTAATGGAGCCATTAAACCCATCAGAATAGGTTACACCAAATGGCTTGGGTTGTTTAGACAACCCCGGACCGGATCTATTCTTCTAGTTGAATGCATGTCAAATTTGCCCATCAACAAATGGTGCTAGACGGAGGGTCAGACTGACAAGATAGCTTTATAGCAGTCTTTGTTTCGAATTTAATTAATTTCTCATGGATTCCCAAATCACTATGTTGGAACATGCTTTCCACTTCTCATTACCTGATATTCCCAACAAGACAGTCTCTCTCTTGTCCAAACTCGCCTTTGATGGTGGGGGGAATGTATCTGCAAAATACCATATTAACAAGTTTTGGTGTAAATGCATCAAGCATGATATTTCTGATTTAAAGGTTTTGTGTAGATTGTTTGCTTTTACTTTCAGGGGTCAAATTAAACATTGGTTTGAGTCTTTTCCAACATATCACATTTTTGATTGGTTTCAATTTGTAGATGAATTTTTAGATGCTTTTGAAATTTATGATTACAATCAATTATGTGAAGAATTTCATATTTTGCTAATCAATGGCAATTCATATTCAAAAAGGCTTTTCAACAAGAATCCATCATGTTATTTGTAAATTTAATCTTGATGACATGCCATTTGTTTTAAATCTCCTCTATGATGCTTGCATCCAGTCATTTTCAATCACAAATGATGAAGCAGTTACAAATACTATCACTCAATTGCAAGAAGAATTGTGTTCACGGGATGAGAGGGATCCATTCAAAAATGTTGAAAAAGCAAGGGAGGTAGAATCTATTGAAAATGTTCTTACTGACAATCAAATTGGTTTTTCCTCTGAATCATTGTATTTTCAGTCCTCGAGCATTGTGGAAGAAGATTCGATGTTGGGTCAAGGTGAATGTCCTCATTCTCCTAAATCTTTCTCTAATCAGTATTTAAATTCGATTATTGAAGAAGACTTAGGTGATGAAAATGATCTTAAGCATTCTAAAATTCCAATGAAACTGATTAGAGATGTAGATATGCAATTGTAAGATGTAACCTTAAACCCTCATCTACAAATCGTACCTTATCAACATGAAAGATCGGATGTTTTCCATGAAAATTTTGAATTATCTATCGTACGAGAGGCAAATTTAGATGATCATATTATGTTAAAGAATTTATCATCAAAACATAGTGAAAGTTTTAAGGAAAATGAAGAGGAATGTCTCAAGAATACCATTGTTAAATACCATACCTCAAGATATTCTTTTCATGTGCTTATTTCTGATTTCTTTTACTCTTTATATCTCGATCTCTTAGATTCTGGTGTATTTGATACTTTACCCACAATATCTTTCTCTTTTCCACCACAATCCAATATTTTCAATATGCCAAGATTTGATGAAATTAATTCCAAACATAACATTGATAAAGTCGGATTTGACGCTCTTTCACTTTCATCACTCACATGGGAAAATCACATGTTGTGAGATGATTTTACAAAATTTATTATTGAAAAAGACAATGCACTCATCCTTAGGGAGATTGAATATTCTACATTCCATATTCGTTCTTTGATCAGTTTGAATTTTAATGTTTATGCTTCACATTTTGAAATGATCAATCTCATCAAAGGAAGCGTTCAAACCAATAATCTAACTGATGTCACGAATCCTCGTATGATGTATTCCCCATTGATATATCCATTTCATCAAAGTCATAGTTTGCATCCTAATTTTTATGACATGATCTTAGAATGGCTTGAAGATTTGTATATAAAAAATCTTCATAATAAAGATAAAGTTATGCTTTCTTTGTTTCTACCTAAATATCTAGGAAGTAAGAATCACATGATTTTTTTAGATCCTCCGTGTGAAGAAATTGATGAACACTTGGAGAATTGTCAGGAGGATGGGGCACTTCAGCCTTGGCTGAAGGTTATGACAGGTCCCCATAATATTGACAAGTTTTTCAAACTTACTTACACTCTTACATGCCATTATGACTCATATCATGACCAGATTGAAGAATGCTTGGAGGATTCATACATCAAGAAGTTTCAAAAGAATGGTAAGGTCATGCTTTCTTTGTCTTTAAATGATTATGATAAAGGTAAGTATGATATATTTTTGTTATTTTTCGATATACTACCATTCTTGTTAGTAATATTTTATTTTGTTTCCATTGCAGGATTGGAGTTACTCCGATGGCTACATTGGAAGCATGACTTCACTTAGTATTTTTTATTTGTTTAGTAGTTAGAGTAGGTTTAGGAGTAGGTTTTCTTTTAGTTTTATTTATCAATATTTCTTTTTGTAATAATGCAATTATGAACACAAGCGGGTAGAATAAGAGAACCATAATATGAATGTTGTCAGGGAATTCCACTTTAAATCTTTTTCTCTCTGTTTCTCATTGAATGTTTCTTTTCGAAAACATAGTATCATCATGAAAATTTTAAATGGAAAGTAAAGAGATAATTAAATTTAAACTATAAGTTTAACCCTGACCTAAGGTGCCACGAGTAGGATTGCATTCATCTTAATAAGGATTTTTCTATTTTATCTTAGTCTTTTTTATTTTGAATAATAATGCTTGGTCAGAGTAGCATTTCATGCATCACTATATTAAGAAAATAACTTGCTCACACATGATATTTTATATGATTTAGTTCTTCCTTTATTTTATAGTGAGATGCTAGTGGATCCAAAAGCTCAAGTTTATCTTTGGCCAAAATCGTTTCCTGAAAAGTTTTCTTTTGCTGTTTTGATTTTGTGTACTTCTTATTTTGAATCTCATTAATAAAATTTGATTTGGTTTGTTATGTGTTTTTGTTTTCTTTGATTATTTTGAATGAGTTTGTTTTCTTATCTTTCTTTTTGAATCAATATATTTCTAATCAAAGAGATATTGTTGAAGCAAGCATTTATTTTAAGACTTGTGTTTTCAAAGCAAAGTGAAATAAGTTCAAAGACGTCATGATATTAAGATATTGCTCAAACAATTGATTTTTAAGTCAATTGTCACTTTCATTTTTTCCTCAAATTGTCGTTGCCAGAGTATTACACCAAAGATATGGTTTAAATCATTGAGAATTACAATGATCTTTAAACTTTTTACACCGTCCATATTCTTAAGGAATCAATTTTAAGTGCTTCTCCATTCTCTAGATGATTTCTTAAATGGAATCTAAAATCTCTAAACCATGATAAAACTTCCAGTTTTGAAAGAAAATAAATAACATGATCAACTATTCACTTGTATTGCAATTAACCTCCAGTATCACCCCGCTCTCTTTGTCATCAAGAAAGCTATAATTGTATTACTATTTAAAAGTGACATAAGAGGGTTGAAATCACTTATGTGTGGAAAGTGTGTGTAAACCCATCGGGGTACTGAACAGGCTTGCTGGCAGCGAGTAAATCCACACATGATACCAAGAAAACTTCGTCAGGGTACTAAACAGGCCTACTCGCAATGAAGCAATGTCAGGTCGAGAGGTAGCAGGTATATGTTTTGAAATTATCTTTTATGGAAGTATACATCATGTGCATACAACTATTGGATGGAATTAAAGCATTTGAGTGGGTTAAATGACATCCCTATCGAGGCTACAGACGCCTGCTGACAGCAGTGGCTCTATCAACGGTATTAAATTTCTTTTATAAGAATCATGAATCTTTGATTAAGACATTATTTCAAAATATAGTCCCCTACAAAGAAAGTTCTATTGTGTGGTTATAACATTGAGCTTATCCTAATACCATATGGTCTCAGAGTGAATTTATTTCAAGGAGCTTAAATCCTTTTATCAATCTTATTATTTTATTCCTGAGATGAAATCTTACTAGATCAAAGACAACTGCTTCACCTAGTAAGTTGCCATTTGTTGGGCCCCAACAACTCCCCTTAAATCTTTACAAAATTTAAAGGGCCCCTATTAGAATCCTGATAATTATGATGAGCTACAAAATCAACATTTTCAAATAGTTCCATACCATGGCTTGCTTTGAGACAAACTTAAGATATTCACGATAGTATGAGACAGTCATGAGAAGAGTATATGTCAAAATTTAGAAACAAGCATAAAAATCTCAATTTAAACAAAAAAAATATTTTTTATCAATTGTTTACTTTTGTTTAAATTATGATTATGTGTTCTTTCTTTTGTTCATTAGCAAGTTTGACTATTTTGAATAATGGATTCAATACTTCATCAAATAATATCTTCGTTGGTTTCTCATTTTCATAAAATCATTTGGTGATATTAATTAATTAAATTTTTTTTTCATTTTGCATCTCATAATAATAATAAAAAATAAAAAAAGAATTATCTATCATTTGTTTTATTTTGTAAAAAAGCCAAAATTAATATTTTTTTCTTCTCCATTAACTTGAAGCTTCTAGAGTTTTAGGATCATTATAAACAATGTTTGTTTAGAAATTATAGTTACTTTAAACTCATTTTTTATTTTATTGTTCTAGATTTTGTTTTATTCTCAATTTTTAGGTTATTAATTTAGGTTTCTTTTTGTTTCACAGGTTTCTATTATCAAATATTTGATATGGATCTGATCATGACTTGATTTATTATCCAAATATGTTCAAGATGATTGATCCAAAAATAATTTTGGATTGCTACAAACAATTTTATGAGCAACAATAGATAACATTTGGAAAGGCGTCAAGATCAGACACACGATTTTGCAGGACTGATTGCAGCCAAACCGTGAGGAATTTGAGGAAATGGTTGAAAACCCACAACCCAAATGGACCCATTTACCTTCCACGTTAAGATTTTCCCCAAAAAATGTACGATTTGAGAAACATATGGGTCTCTGTTTGAGACAAATTTCAGGTGGCTGAAATTATTAGTGACTCCTAGACTGTTCATTCATTTTAAAAATATATGAGAAAGATCAGAGCCAAAGGAGATAGAAGAATTGCATAGGAGGATTTTAATCCTTTCTCTTTTGTATATTATTTCTTTTTTTAACTTTTTATTTCTTTTCAAATGGAGTAATGGATGGATGGAATCTTTGGGAGAATGGACAAGTATTTTCAAAGAAGAATATCAAATTCTAGATTGCTTAATGGCTTTTGTCCTGTGAGTAAAATGGTTTTATTTTCATTAAAATATCTTAATATTCTTTGAATAATTGATTATGCATTGATTTAAATTAGCTTTAGTCTGTTTTATCAATACATGGTTAATTATTATCATTTATATATTAATTTTTTCAATCTTTAAGAGTTTATTATCTTAAATTTTTTTCCAAGACTACAGTATGGGCATGTGATTTTGAGAAAGAATATGGGAAAGCAATTCATCTTTGGCTTTAAAAAAATTAGACCTGTGTGATGCTTATTCCATCTTATTATTTCATTACTGTTATATTATGAGAATATTATTATGGTTGATTTTAGCTTTAGCTTGTCATCATATGGTTTTTTCATACAGTTAAATGTTATATGTTCTCTATAATTTATTATTCCATTTTTAATGTTTGATAAATCGATCATTTGATTATTGTGGAATTTATTTCTAATGTTAAATGATGGATAATATCAATATCAAATAATTCTTTGAATTTATTCTAGAAGTGCTAGTATTGTTCTGTTATAGGTTTCCCTTAACAATAGTACATGCAAGAGCTCATACAACACAGAAAGATAATACCAGTTTCGTTAATCAACTACATATTATTCTGTGTGTTATTTAGTTAAGTTGTTTATGAATGAAACAATGATTACATTAATTAGCTTTTACTGTTTTTGTGTCACTGTTTCAATTGTATTCATTTAGTATTTATTCGTTTAATATCTTTGAAAAAAATGCCAAAAAGAAGTGTTTTTCATATTTGATTCATAAACTTTATCAAATAATTATTTGCACAAGATTTCATGAAAACCTTGTAAATTGTATATAAATTGTTCATAATCATTTGTATATTCATATTCTTAGATAAATATTTGTAATTATTGTGTCGATTTTTAGAATCATTTCTTTAGTTAGTTTATTTTATTTTTCTATCTTTAGGACCCTAGTTGGCTAACGGAGCCATTAAACCCATTAGAATAGGTTACACCAAACAGCTTGTGTTATCTAGACAACCCCAGACCATATCTATTCTTCTAGTTGATGGCATGTCAAATTTTCCCATCAACAAATGGCGTTAGAAGGAGGGGCAGACTGACAAGTTGGCCTTATAGGTGTCTTTGTTTCAAATTTAATTAATTTCTCATGGCTCCCCAAATCACTATGTTGGAACATGCTTTCCACTTCTCATTACCTAATATTCCCAACAAGACAGTCTCTCTCTTGTCCGAACTCACCTTTGATGGTGGGGGGAATGTATCTGCAAAATACCATATTAACAAGTTTTGGTGTAAATGCATCAAGCATGATATTTTTGATTTAGAGGTTTTGTGTAGACTGTTTGCTTTTACTTTTAGGGGTCGTATTAAACATTGGTTTGAGTTTCTTCCAACATATCACATTTTTTATTGGTTTTAGTTTGTAGATGAATTTTTAGATGCTTTTGAAATCTATGATTACAATCAATTATGTGAAGAATTTCAGACTTTGCTAATCAATGACAATTCATCTTCAAAAGGATTTTCGACAAGAATACATCATGTTCTTTGTAAATTTAATCTTGATGACATGTCATTTGTTTTAAATCTCCTCTATGATGCTTGCATCTAGTCATATTCGATCGCAAATGATGAAGCAGTTACAAATACTATCACTCAATTGCAAGAAGAATTGTGTTCACAAGATGAGAGGGATCCATCCAAAAATGTTGAACAAACAAAGGAGATAGAATCTATTGAAAATGGTCTTACTGACAATCAAATTGGTTTTTCCTCTGAATCATTGTATTTTCAATCCTCGACCATCGTGGAAGAAGATTCGATGTTGGGTCAAGTTGAATGTCCTCATTCTCCTAACTCTTGATCTAATCAGTAGTTAAATTCGGTTATTGAAGAAGACTTAGGTGATGAAAATGATCTTAAGCATTCTAACATTCCAATGAAACTGATTTGAGATGTAGATATGTAATTGAAAGACGTAACTTTAAACCCTCATCTACAAATCATACCTTATCAACATGAAAGATCAGATGTTTTCCATGAAAGTTTTGAATTATCTATCGTACAAGAGGAAAATTTAGATAATCATATTATGTTAAAGAATTTATCACCAAAATAGAGTGAAAATTTTAAGGAAAATGAAGAGGAATGTCTCGAGAATACCATTGTTAAATATCATAGCTCAAGATATTCTTTTCATGTTCTTATTTCTGATTCCTTTTACTCTTCATATCCCGATCTCTTCTTAGAGACTGGTGGATTTGATACTTTACCCATGGTATCTTTCTCTTTGCCACCACAATCTAATCTTTTCGATATGCTAAGATTTGATGAAATTAATTCCAAACATAACATTTATAAAGTCGGATTTGATGCTCTTTCACTTTCATCACTCACATGGGAAAATGACATGTTGCGAGAAGATTTTACACAATTTATTGTTGAAAAAGACAATGCACTCATTGTTGTAGGAAAATCTCCCTGCGGACAGGTAGATCACCTCTAGATCTTGACCTTAACCCTAGACAGAAAAGTGCTTATCATGAACACTGACTTCCTTTCAAATCTATCTAAACTAACACGTGAGAAAGAAGGATGAAAAAAGTACCTTTTTATCGACGTTTGTCCCTGCATGCTCCGAGTTGCGCTCCAATCCTTTTGCTCCTCGCTGAGTTCTGTGGACAAAACATGATGCGACTGCTTCCTACTCTATCGATGTTAGCTTGAAAACAGATCTATCAAATAGTGATAAGTTCATGTGACATTAGACACAAACTAGAAAGAAACAGGCCAAGCATGTCATATTGATGAGAATAACGACAACAATACTTACAATCGTAGATGTGAATGCGACATCTTCGTCAAGTCCTCTTCGTCTAACCCTTTCCTGAAAGCTCCACAATCTGGATAACAACAGCTTCACTGATCACTGTGACTGTAAGTTGCCTCCAAGATCATAAGTTTCATAGCTTCAGTTCTTCCCCTTACTTATGAGATCATAAGTTTGGTATCCTCCCCTTCCACCATCATAGAGCTTGTTTATATAGGTTAAGAGGAGCTTAACCTCTTGAGTTATGTTTAGAACAAGTTGGGAACCTTCTCCTTAGATCAGGGATCTCTTGATGAAACCAAGAATTCGAGCACAACTACCTTCTGATCTCAAAATATTCTTCCCTTATTCTCCTCAACGGGAAAACTACTGCCTCAGATTAGGTAGTGCTCCCTTAGAAAGGGCATCAGAGCGTTGTAGCGCTCCCTGGTAAGCCTTGGGGAAGCGCCAGTGCTCTCAATATGAGGAGTGCTCCTTCAAAAGGGGGCTGGGGAGCGTTATGACACTCCCTGAAGCATGATAGGGGAGCACCAGTGCTTCTGGATCTGAAGTAGGGGAACACTCCCCCTCAAAACCTTTGTTTGAGGGTTCTTTTCAGGTGTCAAGAGTTACTTGTCTTCAGTAAACCAGTTCTCCTCCTTCAACTCAGTCATGTGAGATGTTATAAGTGCCTCCTTAGTGTCGTCATCTAAACATCATTTGCAACACTAGTGACCAACTTGCGACACTTGCAAAAGTTTTAGGGAAGATGCGACACTTACGACAACTCAAAGGGACATGCGACACTTATCCATCTGAGCAATTTTGATGTGTAACAGAATGCCCCCCGAAGTATGAAGTTAGAAGATGCCAACTGATAAGTGAAATACTTTATAGATTCTCAAGCAAGGGTATAGACTCGGAGAACCTGACGGAAGCTGCACACAAACATCCAACAAATATCATGACATATTTCAAAACCCAAGGCAGGCATACCTATGCTTGGGTGATCAAGACTTGGTAGGATATGGCCGCCATAAAATACACTACGGATCCATAATTGTATTGATAATAGGTATAGCCACCAAAGATACAATGTGGATCTATACTCTGATGACTCAGACTAACCGTAGCCACGAAGAATACACAGTGGATCTATGAGATGGAAAAACATAGCCACGACCAATACAAAGTGGATCTATGTAACAGTGGATGTGTCATTGTTCAATAAGATTCCTTCGCAACTTGGGCGAAGCATATATCAAAGTGATGGCTCAACCCAGGGCCTTCATAGCAATCCCAATATGGTACGAATCTGACCATGTGAATAGATGTCTTGACGTCGAGCATGGCATAAACCACTTGATTACCGGTCAATAATGTAAATCGTTAACAAGTGCGAGGGAGATCATCATTAGTGTCAATGATTCCCAAGGTACCCTAGTACATTCCAGCGAATGTGAATAGATGAGATGAGGTAGAACATCCGTGGAACCATTCGATCAAGAGTCAATGATGTAAACCCACTGTTGAATGTGAGGAGGCCTGCCATTGAGGCATGCAGGTCCCAAAGTACTATCTGGTTTCTAAGTCTAATTCCTGGATAATGTGTTGGAGTCGAAAGGAATAGACTCGTCAAGGGAGGGCCTTGATGTATCCCCCATCAACGACACGAAACGGACACGGAGATGTAATTGCTAGATCAAATGGACATGGACTGACATAGGTTTTGAGGCAAGATATTTGGGATGGCTGACTCTCGAGGCGGATACTTCCCTTGAACACTGAGGCACAACAGAAAAACATGCCATGGACTAACACTATGCAGTGGGTATTGTGATTTGCATCGGGTGAACCAAAGGAGTGAAAGGAAACTCAGAGGATTGGCTCAGTGTAGAGGTTCAGTGGATTATGATATATGCAAAGTGAGAAAGTGCCGTGTTCAAGGGAGACTCTAAGAAGTGTTGGATGATGTTCTCGAGAGACTTCTTGGCTTGCTCCTTTCAATTTTTCCCCCCATCTAGATAGATGAGTACCTCTTTTTTATTTAATGAGCTTGAGGAGGATAACACATGCTCGATATAACTCACCTTCGATAAGTTCCTCTTCCTTTATTTAACAAACTGGAAGAAGTAAGGGTTCGGTCCCATATGGGTCTGTCGATGTGTGCTTTAACGAGTCCAAAGACAGAAAAATCAAAGGTTTTTCGGGATTATAGAGTTTGGAAAAACACTTAAAAGGGAACACTCTTAGTTCCTTTTTCGTAAAGTAGTCCAACGAGACCGAAAAAGGGTTAAACTATCGCTCAAAAGACACTCTTTCTGACCTTTTAACGAGTGTGAAAGAAAGCAAGATCACTCGACAATCTTTTCATATTTAGAGAGTCTGAAAAGAGTTTAAAGGAGACTCCAGGGGGGTTCCTTTTTCATGGGTTCGTATCCATACAGGTCCGAAAAAGAGATAAAAGTTTACCTGGTTACGTTATCATATTGTTGAGCTCGAGAACGAACTAAGACTATGCTCATAATTGCGACAAGGTGAATGATTCATTAGAACTGCCAGGAAACCTGTGATGCCAGAAACTATAAACCAGAGATTAGTGAAGCCATTTACACCGTTAGAGAAACCCAAAATGACCATACCTTATGAAAAAATGAAATTTCATAAATAACAATCGATTTGGAAACTTATTTACCATTTCATTTGCAAGGATTTGTGGAGTGTTGGAGAATCCCAATTAGAGCAAATCTTGTTTTTTTTCGCTGCTAGAGCTACGATCGATCATTTCTCTCATCGTTCGAACCAGGTAGGTGCTTTTCCTTTGCTCTTTCAATTGTATGATTTCAAATTGATTTTCATGGCATTATTTATTAAAACACAAAGCCCTAGGTCGCCCCTCTTTGGACCAAATCGGCCTCCTTTTAAAAATAAATAAAATGGGGAGATTCTTTCACAAAAATATGTCAGATAAGGGTTGTTGGGATGTCTACACCCTTGCACTTGATTAGATCCACCATTTTACGCAAAAGAAACTCATAAAAACTCCCCAAAATTTCCCACGCAGCCCCTTAGGTCGTATTGCATCTTTGACACGTTTTGATCATTGTTTGGCAAACATTAAAGGGTGTGGTGGTTAAAAAGGATGATTGGTTGCTTTTAGATGACATGGGAATTTTATTTTATGTTTTAAAACACTTTTGAAAATCGCCGAAATTACCAAAACGTGGGGAATGATGAAATTCTTGATTTTTTTGTTTTGTAGGTGTATTCGGCAATCATGATTGAATGGAAAGAGCGGGAACATGAGATGGATGATTTAGCCACTCTACAGATTCCTCGTACATGGGTCGCTCTGTGGGCCTGTGGCTTTCTCAAGTTTTTCAAATTGCAAAAAATGAAAAGAGAGATTCTATTTCTTGAGCACATGATTGGTCTTTGGGACGTCGCGGAATAGGGATTCCGCATTGGTACACAACACCTAACCATCGAGTTGAAAGATGTGTAATTTTTGACCAGCTTCTCAAATAGAGGGGTTCCTATATATTTTACTGGACAGAGGGCATTACCTGAGCAGGTGGACGTGTATCTGGTATGCCACTGCGTTCCGGGAGCAAGGTTGGTAGGGGGCAGGATCCCTATCAATAATATACGAGATCTGCCTCTCCACTTGATACTATTTTCTATCACAAGTGCGACCAGTAGTACTAGTGCTCATCTGGAATCGAGATCACAAGTGGCCTATGGTGTTCAGTGTTTAGAGCCAACACTGCTCAATTGGAGTGCAGCGTTCCTTCAGAATGTTAAGGAACAAATCTCATGGTGTAGGACTGGTCAAAAGCAGTTCGGCTATGGCTCGTTTTTAGTCTCATTTTTCCTGGAGTGCATCCTTCAGATGCAGCCTCAGATCATGCTGGCAGTACGACCAGTGGATGAGCCTCGGATGGAGAGGTGGACTAGCCTGTCTCCGAGGCTAGTTTCGGAGTCAGAGTTCCGCTTTACTGGTGATTTCTTTGCCTGGTTGAGGCGGTAGTACCTCTGGATCGAGGACTTCCCGTATGCCGATGTAGACTTCCATGGGAGTATGGACTTGATTTTTCCCGAGGGGCGAGATTGGGATGAGTCAGGTACGAGACTAAGCCATACCTTGTCGGGTTCTTGTTTTTTAAAGTTTTTAATGTATATGTATTTTTTTGGGTATGTAAGAGAGTTTTAACAGATGTTTTGTTTTCAACATGCAGACAAGGGAGCAGTGCACCCAGCGGATATACCAATGCCAGGACGTCGTGGCGGTGCCCCAGTTGTAGCAGACCCAGCAGTACTGGTGGTGGGCCTTCAGGAGGTTGAGAGGAACCTCCAAGGCCTTACGATGGGTATCCCTCATTTGCGGAGGGGGGACGTGCCTTTGCATCTACAACGACACACTGTAGGGGTGTCAGATAATATCAATTCTCTGTTAAGGCGTGTAGTGTGTGCAGTAGTATGCTACTCGCAACACAACGCAGCGCGGGCAGATTAGAGTCTCCCGTGATCATGTTTTTTTTGTATGCCCTGTCAGGCGATGTTGTATGGGTGGATGGACCCAATATTTTGTTCTCTTACACACTTTTTGATGTAAACAAACATTTTAGTCATGCCATATATATATATATATATATATATATATATATACAGTTTCGAGTTTTATTATGCCAATGATTTGTACATGATGATGTTTGTGATGTGTTTTAATTTACATGCAATGTAAAGTTTTCCTTTCCTTGAATCTCTATATGTGGGCAAGATACCGATCCATAATATAATTAGCTAATGAATCTAAAACACTATTGAGTTCTCTCGGAATGTGTCTATATTCGATGTAATCGAACATTCATTCGAGACGATGAACTTGCAAGTGTAAGCGTAGCAGGATACGACTATGAATAGCGTAGATACAGTTGAGTTGACGAACCACCAGTTGGGAGTCTAAGTAAATAATGATGTGGGAAATACCTAGAGAGGAAGCTTGGGTCAGTAATCCAATGACAACATGATATTCTACCATATTGTTGGTTCCTGGTCCTAAACAAATGCCTCCTGAACTCACCACCTGGTCAAATTGGTAAATAACCCAAGCTGCTGAAGCAATGTTCTGGGTGTGTCGGCTAGCGCCATCCGCAAACCCAAAAAATATAGGAAAGGAAGACGTCATCTACGCATGAAAACACAGGCACAGTCATGAGTGGCAATGGTAAAGACTCGAGCACGCGAAAGAAAAGACACACCAAAACTAAATACAATAATGTACAAAGTACAATATGCTAGGTGATCTAGACATAATACTTCTTAAGGTAAAGCCCATTTCGGGGCTCTCCTAGGGAGACTTCGTCATGGTCAACTAATTCGTAGGCACCTTTATGTAAGACACGCTTCACAATGTAGGGACCGTGCCACATGGGTTCTAACTTTCCTGTCCCCAATTTATTGTGAGCTTGGTCGTAAGTAAGGACTAAGTCTCCTTCCACAAAAGTCCGAGGGTGGACGGACTTGTCATATTGACTTTTAATTCGTTTTTGATGTGCCTCATTGGTGAGAGCAGCATCGCGATGCGTTTCATCCTGTTTGGATAGATACAAAAATCATTCTTCTTCAGCAGAAGTGTGGGGCAGGAGTTCTACTTTCATTTTGAGTGATGGAATCTTGCACTCGATCAGTAGGATGGCTTCAATGCCATATACCAATTGGAAGGGAGTGAATCCAGTTGAAGTTTACACAAAGGTACGATAAGTCCAAAGAGCAGAGAATAGTTGTAGATGCCACGATGTTTTGTTTTCCCCTACCATGCATTGGATCATGGTTTTTAGGACTTTGTTGATAGCTTCAACTTGTCCATTCTATTGAGGGTAGTAAGGGGACAAGTTTTCATGGCGAAAACCCAATTTGACATGTAACTCGCTCATCATCTGGTTTTTGAAGTGTGCACCGTGGTCAGTGACAATGGCATGTGGTACACCAAAATGAGTTATGATGTGGTTGAAGATAAAAAGAGTTGCAGTACGGCCATCATTCAGGAAGGTAGGCATAGCCTCAGCCCATTTGGTAAAGTAATCGACGGCGACGAAGATGTAACCGTGCCCCCCGACTGAGGTAGGCTTACACTACATGAAATCAATGCCCCATTTGGCAAAGGGGCCGATGGCGATAATTGGGTGTAGCGGCATGGGGTGGGTGTGTGCCTTCTTTTTAAATATTTGGCAGGGTGGACATTTCTTGACAACCTCGTTACAATTTTTGAAAATCGAGGGCCAAAAATAGCCGGCACACAGGATTTTTTGGGCTGTGGCCATTCCGGAAAGGTCACCGCCACAGGCGCCAAGGTGACAATTGTTCAAAACGTGTTCAGCCTCTTCGTGAGTTAGACATCGTCGAAGGATGGTGTATATGCCACGGAGATATAAGGTGTCGTCGAGGATGAGGTAACGGCGAGAGTGGTGATGGATGCGTCGTCGCTCTTCACGAGAGATGTTGGGTTGAAAACATTGTGTTTGAAGGTAGAGGAGAATGTCTTCATACCAAGGATCAGAGGTGCTAATGAGGAAGAGAGATTCATCAGGTAGAGAATCTCTAGGTTCGATGTTTTCATCAGCACGAGGAAAAGCACAGATGAGCTCGGCAAACACCAAGGATTTTTTGGCTTTCGCCTTCGTAAACTCAAGATCGAATTCTTGGAGAATAACGATCCATTTCGAATATTTTCCCCCAAGTACTTGACGTGTCAGGATGTGGTACATGGGGTTGGAGTCTGCGATTACCGTGGTGGTGCATAATAAGATGTAGTGGCGGAATCTTTGGACAGCGATGACAGCTGCCAGAGCCAGTTTCTCAACATGCGAATATCTGAGTTTGGGTCTAGATAAACTTTTGCTCAGGTAGTAAATCACATTTTCTTCATCATTAGAATCTTCTTGGACTAACACCATTGCAATGGTAGAAGTAGAAGCGGCCAATTAAGGGATATAATCCTTTATATATTCGGGTGGGTGTAACAAAGGTGCATGGGTCAAAGCGTGTTTGAGAGCGTCGAATGACCATTGAGCTGTGTCATCCCAGATGAAAGGGACATTCTTTTGCAATAACTGCATAAATCCTTTAGTGATCTCGGCATAATTGCAGATGAAACGATGAAGAAAGTTTGCTTTGCCTTGCAAACTTTGGAGTTGGGTTAAATTGGTGGGTGGGGGTAAGGCTAAGATGGCCTTGATATTTAAGGGGTCCACCCTAATCCCATCTTTAGAGACAATGAAACTGAGGATTCGACTGAATTCGACAACGAAAATGCATTTGTGTGGGTTCAGACGAATACGGTAGAACCTACATCGCAAGAAGATCGCGCGTAAGTGATCAATGTGATCAGATCAATTTAACGAATGTGCGGGTAAATCGTCAAGATACGGTTCTGCAATATGTTTGATGTCATGAAAAGCATACGACATGGCTCGCTGGAAAGTGGCACCAGCATTTTTAAGGCCAAAAGGTAGCTTTCGGTAGGCGAAGGTTCCCCAATGGCAGATGAAGGTTGTCTTGTGTTGATCTGTAGGCAAGATTTCGATCTGGTTATATCCAGAAAAGCCATCCATGAAAGAAAAGATTATGCTTCCTGCGTAGTTATCGATGATTTGGTCGATAAAGGGCATAGGGTAGTTTTCCTTAGGACAGGCTTTGTTGAGGTCTCAATAGTCAACGCAAACACGGATGGTCCCTTGTTTCTTAGTGACCAGAACGAGGTTGGAGACCCATTTGGTTAAAGGGGCGGGATAGATAAAGAAAGATTTTAGAAGTTTTTCAACTTCTGCCTTAATAGCTACAACTTTATTGGGATGAACCAGGTGAATATTTTTCCGAACCGATTTCGCGTCAGGGTAGGTTTTGATTTCGTGTACGATGATCGAAGGATCAATCCCTGGCATTTCCTCGTAACTCCATGCGAAGACATTGCAGAATTCCTTGAATAAAGCAGTATAAGAGACCACTTCATCGGATGTGCAATTAGCACCAAGGTTGATGTTTTCCACGACACCTTCTTTGATTGAAATGTCAATTGTGACAGTAGTAGAGATGTTACCCATGTTCCCCTCAGAGAGAGTATCTATCGTGAGGATAGGAAATTGCGGAGATTTGGTAACATCCGGGGGGAAGACAGATTGTATGTCTTGGATTTCCTCCAATGGCGGAAGAAAAGAGGATCAATGGTGGTTGTCATCCCAGGGTAGATCGTCAATGCTAAGCATTTCCATGATAGATTCATATGAAGGAAAAATGTGGTAAATGTAATCGATGACAGATGATAGTGAATCTAACCAAGAGGGCACCGAATAAGTATCAGGTGCCAATGAATGTGAATTATTCGACGAGGGAGAGGTAGATTGAATAGCTACGTATGTGGCCTCGGCTGGCCTCAGTGGCATTGTGTCACCAAGCACATCGAATTCCAAAGGACTAGGCACAATCCAGGGGTCAGATGATTCCAAGGATTGATAAGGCAAAGTCAAAATCATATTGACAGCGGAAATATGATGTGAAGTAGGTGGAAGTGGTGTAGGGAAGGTACCCATGAGGCTAGAATCTTTCAATAAGACAACACCAATGATTTCATACGTAATCGGGTGGTCTCCCAGAAAAGGAATATTGTTGGTAGCAGGGATGCGAGCGTTGGGTGTGCAAAAATCAAGCTGATCGATGGTAACAATTTTGCCTTGATGAGGGAATTGTACACATCAAAACACCGACGAGGCAACGACACTCATCATGTAGAAACAACTTCTTCCAAGTAGCAGGTTGTAATCAAGGGGGGGAATGACCACCTCGATGTCAACAGTGATAGTTTTTCCGCCTAACTGAACGGCTAGGGATTGCAATAATCCATGAGGATAAAAACCTCGTCTGTCAAAGGCACGTAACATGGTAGCAGACTTGTTAAGGGCAGGTGACTTCAATCCTTTCCAACAGGCTAGGGACATGACATTGGTGGAGGCTCCCTCATCCAGGATAGTCCGGTGGATTTGTTGATTGTGAACAACCGCATCGATTTGGAAAGCTAGCTAGTGTGAGAGTTGCGGTTGATGGTCATCCAGGTTAAACGTGAGGTAGTTTTATGACTCAGGATCAAAAGCGCCGATAGTGGCTAAGATTTTTCTACGTTGGTTGGGACAATGTTGTAGAACTTTCAAGGCAGACATGGCACACGGGACTTGGGCCAAATCTTCTATGATGTTGTAGTTTTGGGCAGCTCGTGAATTAGGATTGAATGTAGATTTCTGGATGGTGCTCTTAGGAGGGCGTAGGATAGAGTCAAAAGATGGTTTCTCAATCTGGATTGGCACGGATGGAGGGCTAACAGATGGAGGATTGGTGGAAGATGGTAACGGATATGACGCCGAACCGTTAGCGAGCTTCGTCTTGTCAGGTTTAACTGGCGTGTCATATGTCACAGAGCGAGTTGTTAAATTAACTCCGTTAAACATGTAAATGTGAGAACTTGTCGAGGCCTCATCGTGGGGTTGGTTGGAACTGCCCCCCAGCATGGGGGTCTATGCAGCCAAAGATTGTTGCTATGGAAAAGGCTGAGTGAGCACAGCGGGTTGTGAATTTCCCTTGAAAAGCTTGGCCACTTCATCGCGATGTGGGAAGTCTCGAGTGTAGTGATCGTCACCAAAAATGAGACATGGGAATTTCAATTTTCGTTGTGGTTGTTTTCTGGCAGCAGGGGTTTGTGGTTGGGTTTTGGGTTGCTCATTGTTGTTCTTCTTCTTTGGTTTGTTTCTCACTTTCTTCTTGCCCCCAAGCTTTTGTGAAGGGGTTGACTGGACTGCATTCACATCAGAGACCTGGGTTTGAGGTGGGGTAGAAGAGGGTGCAGTCAAACTGGGGGCAGCCGTGGAAGCGGGCCACTGGATTGTTCCAGTAGACTGAGTAGTGGATTGAGTTTTGATGGAGCCAATAACTCCATGTGCATGCGAAGCAGTTGATGGTTTGGATGGATCGTTCATGGCACGGGTAGCGTTCGGTATCAACTTGTATAGAGTACTGGACTGTGAATAGACTAATTCCAAGTATTGAGCTCTAGCAATGGCTTCTTCCTCAGTGACTGCGCCACCCATGGAAACATCATGAGTGATCTGGGGTAATAGTGATTTCGTGAACCATTCCGCTAACAATTGGTCAGGAATGATCGCTTTGATTAGCCTTCATCATCGTCTCCATTCATGGATATGATCGGAGATATGTATGGAAGTCATCTAACGAAGAGAGGTTAATAGTTCAGTACCCGTCTCGTATCGAATGGGTAGTTGAAAGTGTGTGAGGAAGGACATGGCAAGGGAGTTGAAATCATGAAAGGATGCACATGGTAATTCAATATACCATTTCACTACGGAACCCGTAAGTGTTCGTTGGAAAAGACGCAACCGGATCAAATCATCCATGAGGGAGTTGGATGAGCACCACAAATGGAAAGTCATCACGTGGTTATTTGGGTCTTCTCCGGGATTTTCGTCAAATTTTGGGATATCAGAAGGAAGTTTAGCTGGAATGGCTGGCCAAACCGGAGAATGATAAATGGGATCATTTGTTAATCGAGACAATTTTGGAAGGTCCAGAGTGGCTAGAAAAGGTAGTTGTCGGTTAACCTGTGGGTAATGCTGGTGTGGCAAAGGGACACCAGTGGGGCCCAATACTGGGTTATGCGGATAATTATAACTCATGGGCCCTCTCATGTGGGTTTGGTTTTGACCAAGGTACATAGGATTCAAGATGTTTTGAGAAGTATTGGTGAGCAGACGATAACCGGATGGGTTTTGTGGATTATAGGGTGGGTTTGGCATTTGTCCATAAGGGGGTTGTTGCGGAGTTTGCACATTTTGTCCTGTGGAGGCATGTGGGTTTCCTTGAAAAGGGAGGTTCCAAGGATTAGGTGCAGCGAACACATTTTGTCCTGTGGAGGTATGTGGGTTTCCTTGAAAAGGGACGCTCCACGGATTAGGTGCGGTGGACACATTTTGTCCTTGTGGTTGATGGTGTACTCCAGATTGAGGTTGCCCCCCAGTATGAGGGTGCCCCCTGAATGGAATTTTTCCTCCGGTAGGAGGATGCCCCCCAGCATTAGGGTTCCCTCCGAATGGAATTTGTCATCTAGAGGGAGGATGCCCCCCAGTTTGAGGTAGAGTTCCCGGGATCTGAAAGTTAGATGCCAATGACTGACCGATGTTGTCGATCGGGTTAGGACCACCAAGACCAGTCCCTCCGAGTTGTTGGATAGGTATGGAACTTCCTGGTATGGTTTGAGTAGTGGTTTGGGCAGTGGAAGCATTCAATGCTCTAAATACAAAAGGGAGTGTAGGTCTTGGTGGTATAGGTGTGCCAATCGGGGCTTGATTAACTACTGCATTACTGGCAGGAATAGTCGAAATGTGTGGGGTCATTGTCAAATGGGCTGTCTGGAGAGGAATAGTAGGCCTTGGGCCAACAGACGGTATGTTCGGGCCAACGGTTGGTGTGGCTGTAAAAGTGGTAGTACCGGTGAAATGATTTGGGGGTACAGTATAGGAAAAGGATGCATCGCCACCTTCTCCTGTTCCATAGAGGTCTCGCACCAAGCGTGGTGGACTTCGAACAATGTCTGCAGTCCAAAAGGGTCACTGGCTAGAGGATTTTGAGTAGAACCAGCCCGAATGTTAGAAGGGTTGACGAAAACAAATTCTCCAGCAGAATTCAGGTGGAGGATCTATCGTTCGTATCCCTTTGGAATGTGATAAGCTTCCGGAGATTCTGAGACAATTCAGAAATTCTTCAGGGGGATGGGAAATTCTTCCTAGGAAGTTGTAGCATTATGAACCTCGCTCTGTTGAGGATATTCCTCGGTAGAATGAGGGGGTAAAGGGGTGTTTCCTTCCATATTCTCTGGAGGAAGTCCCTGTAGCCTTCGCGAGTGGCGTGGAGGGTCGATGTTGGCAGAGAAGAATCGTCGAAAGAAATCTATGGCCAACTAACGAAAAGAAACAACACATGCTAAAAAATTCTAAGAATCACAACCAAGCAAACATGACCTTCTTTTGATGACCATACTAGTTGGTGATGAAATCCAACATCGCGTGATCAAGTCCAGAAGGGGCGGGGATAGGGTGGAACAGTTACAATGGCGACCTGCTTAACAGACTTATGCCTTGGTGCAAGCTTCCATGCAGTAATTGTGGATTTACCCTCCAAGGAGCCCGAGTGAGTTTGACCAATGTCTTCTCCAGGGACAGTGAGACTTCCCGTCACCATCACCTTGTGTAAGAACCTAAATATTATGGCCACTAAGGTTACCAATTCACAGTCAGTCCCTGGGTGGGAATAGTCGATAGTTCGATCCGAATGTACGGGCAGGGTATCAAGCCCGAAACCAACTAAGAGGCTTCCACACAGTAATTGTGGATTTACCTCAAAGTGATCCCCATAATATGATCTGACCACCACAATCAGTTAAACCACGGAGGGTTAGTCCCCGTAGCTTACCCGA
>ML789205.1:763993-784566 GCA_009831015.1 Picea engelmannii | reverse complement strand
GATAACTTTTAATTAGCGTTGATTTTAGTGGTTGTTCTTTACGCAAAGGGGTGCATGGAAGTGAAACGAATGGAATTATGACTTCAGACCCAAAGAATGCATCATATATGATAAGCAGTCATTTTCTTTCGATGAATATCTATCTAAGGGAGAGAGAGAGTTCTTTCACTAATCCAGCACAAATAAGGAATGCCCTCAAACGATCATTTTCTCAATCAAATCCTAATGTGATACAAAAACTTTTCAAATAACTTTTGATATGCACAATAAATCATGCAGATGTTATTTTATTGTTTGCGTATGAGTGATGATCAATACAACACAATGCTTTTCTTGCTAATTATTCTCTTGGTATGAATGGAAACCAATCTAGCACAAGCAAAAATCACACAAACAATACACCTTTCCATAGCAATCCAAATGAAAAACGAATGACAAGAAACAATCAAAGAGAAAAACAAACTTCACACCCAAAATCAAAAGTTGAAGAACAAATGACCTTGATTGAAAACAAGACACATAGAGGTCTGTAGGCCTTTGATGACCCTCACCAGGGTTTTTACTCAACTGAAGAGAAAAGAAAAGCAATGCATGGATTTCGAATTTCACTCAATAGGGAAAAACTCAATGAAAATGGTGAAGGAGGCTACAATATCCAATCAACAAGGCATTTATTCTTCAGAATATAGATGTCAAGGCTAAAAAGGGAAGAAAAGTTGACTCACTAGATCACCCAGCAGAAGACACACAGAGGCAAACCCTAAACAAGGCAGTTCTGAAGGGTTTTCTGGCCAAAAAGAGGTTGGCGCTCTGTTGCCAAGGGAAAGGAGCATTATAGCGCTCTGTGTATAGGTATTGGGGAGCATTGGCACTCTGTGGACACTAGGACAGGGGCACTAGGGTCTAAAAAGCCCAACAATGTCAAAAAATTCCAAAAATTGGGATTCAAACTTGACAAGTATGCTGAGTGTGATAAAGTAAGGAGCCAATCAGCTCATGAAACCAATCAAAAGAGGAATGAACCAGGTTTGAAACAATCAAGGGATAGAACAAGGTCAATGAGGAGAAAAATCCAAACGAGAGGTTTCGATTTGAGGCTATCTCCCCACCGAAGTCGCCAGTTTCCGTTGTAGGAAAATCTCCCTGCGGACAGGCAGATCACCTCTAGAGCTTGACCTTAACCCTAGATAGAAAAGTGCTTATCATGGACACTGACTTCCTTTCAAATCTATCTAAACTAACATGTGAGAAGGAAGGATGAGAGAAGTACCTTTTTATCGATGTTTGTCCCTGCACGATCTGAGTTGCGCTCCAATCCTTTTGCTTCTCGCTGAGTTCTGCAGACAAAATAGGATGCGACTGCTTCCTACTCTATCGATGTTAGCTTGAAAATAGATCTTTCAACTAGTGATAAGTTCATGTGACATTATACACAAACTAGAAAGAAATAGGCCAAGCGTGTCATATTGATGAGAATAACGACAACAATACTTACAATCGTAGATGCGAATGCGACAGCTTCGTCAAGTCCTCTTCGTCTAACCCTTGCCTGAAAGCTCCACAATCTAGATAACAACAGCTTCACTGATCACTGTGATTGTAAGTTGCCTCCAAGATCATAAGTTTCATAGCTTTAGTTCTTCCCCTTACTTATGAGATCATAAGTTTGGTATCCTCCCCTTCCACCATCATAGAGCCTGTTTATATAGGTTAAGAGGAGCTTAACCTCTTGAGTTATGTTTAGAACAAGTTGGGAACCTTCTCCTTAGATCAGGGATCTCTTGATGAAACCAAGAATTCAAGCACACCTGCCTTCTAATCTCAAAAGATTCTTCCCTTATTCTCCTGAATGGGAAAACTACTGCCTCAGATTAGGTAGCGCTCCCTTAGAAAGGGCATCAGAGTGCTGTAGCACTCCCTGGTAAGCCTTGGTGAAGAACCAACGCTCTCAAGATGAGGAGCGCTCCTTCAAAGGGGGTTGGGGAGAGTTATAACGCTCCCTGAAGCATGATAGGGGAGCGGCAGTGCTTCTGGAGCTGAAGTAGGGGAGCGCTCCCCCTCAAAACCTTTGTTTGAGGGTTCTTTTCAGGTGTCAAGAGTTACTTGTCTTCAGTAAACCAGTTCTCCTCCTTCAACTCAGTCATGTGAGATGTTATAAGTGCCTCCTTAGTGTCATCGTCTGAACATCATTTGCGACACTAGTGACCAACTTGCGACACTTGCGAAAGTTGCAGGGAAGATGCAACACTTATGACAACTCAGAGGGACACGCGACACTTATCCAGCTGAGCAATTTTGATGTGTAACACTCATCCTTAGGGAGATTGAATATTCTACATTGCATATTTGTTTTTTGATTAGTTCAAATTTTAATGTTTATGCTTCACATTTTGAAACAATCAATCTCATCAAAGGAAACGTTCAAACCAATAATCTAACTGATATCATGAATCCTCGTATGATGTGTTCCCCATTGATATATCCATTTCATCAAAGTCATAGTTTTCATCCTAATTTTTATGACATGATCTTAGAATGGCTTGAAGATTCGTATCTAAAAAAATTTCATAATAAAGATAAAGTTGTGCCTGCTTTGTTTCTACCTAAATATCTAGGAAGTAAGCATCGCATGATTTTTTTAGATCCTCCATGTGAAGAAATTGATGAACACTTGGAGAATTGTCAAGAGGATGGGGCACTTCAGCCTTGGCTGAAAGTTATGACAGGTCCCCATAACATTAACAAGTTTTTCAAACTTACTTACACTCTTACATGCCATTACGACTCATATCATGACCAGATTGCAGAATGGTTGGAGGATTCATACATCAAGAAGTTTCAAAAGAATGGTAAGGTCATGCTTTCTTTGTTTTTAAATGATGATGATAAAGGTAAGTATGATATATTTTTGTTATTTTTCGATATGCTACCATTCTTGTTAGTAATATTTGATTTTGTTTCCATTGCAGGATTGAAGTTACTTCGATGGCTACATTGGAAGCATGACTTCACTTAGTATTTTTTATTTGTTTAGTAGTTAGAGTAGGTTTAGGAGTAGGTTTTATTTTAGTTTTATTTCTCAATATTTATTTTTGTAATAATGTAGTTATGAATACAAGCAGGCACACCAAGAGAACGATAATATGAATGTTGTCAGGGAAGTCCACTTTAAATCTTTTTCTCTCTGTTTTTCATTGAATATTTCTTTTCGAAAACATAGTATCATCATGAAAATTTTAAATCGAAAGTAAAGAGATAATTAAATTTAAACTATCAATTCAACCTTGACCTAAGGTTCCATGAGTAGGATTGCATTCATCTTAATAATGATTTTTCTGTTTTCTTTTAGTCTTTTTTATTTTGACTAAATAATGCTTGGTCAAAGTAGCATCTCATGCATCACTATATTAAGAAAAGAACTTGCTCACACATGATATTTTATATGATTTATTTCTTCCTTTATTTTACAGTGAGATGCTAGTGGATCCAGAAGCTCAAGTTTATATTTGGCCAAAATCGTTTCCTGAAAAGTTTTCTTTTGTTGTTTTGATTTTCTGTACTTCTTATTTTGAATCCCATTAATAAAATTTGATTTGGTTTGTTGTGTGTTTTTGTTTTCTTTGATTATTTTGAATGAGTTTGTTTTCTTATCTTTCTTTTTGAATCAATATATTTCTGATCAAAGAGATATTGTCGAAGGAAGCATTTATTTTAAGACTTGTGTTTTCAAAACAATGTGAAATAAGTTCAAAGAGGTCATGATATTAAGATATAGCTCAAACAATTGATTTTTAAGTCAATTGTCACTTTCATTTTTTCCTCAAATTGTCTTTGACAGAGTATTAGACCAGAGATATGGTTTAAATCTTTGAGAATTATGATGATCTTTAAACTTTTTACGCCGTCCATATTCTTAAGGAAGCACTTTTAAGTTCTTCCCCATTCTCTAGATGATTTCTTAAATGGAATCTAAAATCTCTAAACCATGATAAAACTTCCAGTTTTGAAAGCAAATAAATAACATGATCAACTATTCACCTGTATTGCAATTAACCTCCAGTATCACCCCGCTCTCTTTGTCATCAAGAAAGCTATAATTGTATTACTATTTAAAAGTGACATAAGAGGGTTGAAAGAAATTATGTGTGGGAAGTGTGTGTAAACCTGTCGGGGTACTTAACAGGCTCACTGGCAGCGGTAAATGCACACATGATACCAAGACAACTTCGTCAGGGTACTGAACAGGCCTGTTGATAATGAAGCAATGTCGGGTCGAGAGGTAGCAGGTATATGTTTTGAAATTAGCTTTTATGGAAGTATACATCATGTGGATACAACTATTGGATGGGATTAAAGCATTTGAGTGGGTTAAATGACATCCCTGTCGAGGCTATGGACACCTGCTGGCAGCAATGGATCTATCAACGGTATTGAAGTTATTTTATAAACATCGTGACTCCTTGATTAAGTCATTATTTCAGTTTATAATCCCCTGCAAAGAAAGTTCTATTGTCTGGTTATAACATTGAGCTTATCCTAATACCATATGGTCTCAGAGTGAATTTATTCCAGGGAGCTTAAATCCTTTTATCAATCTTATTATTTTTTTCCTGAGATGAAATCTTACTAGATCAGAGATAACTGCTTCACCCAGTAAGTCGCCATTTGTTGGGCCCCAACAACTCTCCTTACATCTTTACAAAATTTACAGGGCCACTATTAGAATCTTGATAATTATGATGAGCTATAGAATCAACATTTTCAAATAGTTCCATACCTTGGCTTGCTTTGAGACAAACTTAAGACATTCACGATAATATGAGATAGTCATGACAAGAGTATATGTTAAAATTTAGAAATGAGCATAAAAATCACAATTTAAATAAAAACGTTAATTTTGATCAATTGTTTACTTTTGTTTAAATTATGATTATGTGTGGTGTTAAGATTGAAATTTTAAGCATTGTGGACACAGATTAGGTTTTGATCGACGAACTAGGGTTCTACAGATCTTTCGCGGGGCGAGGGTCCAGCAATGGCCCCATTGGGGCATCTGCCACCCAGCGGAGGAGGGCCGACGAGCGGCTCTTACAATCAAGCTACAGCCCGTGGCCAAAATGTGTAAAGGACCAAGAAGTCGGCCTTTGAGCCGCCGCCAGACATATACTCGACCCTATGGGAAGAAGGCACGTCCAAGGACAGATAAATGGAGATCGACCATGAGAAAGCAGCCTCTAACCCCATAGTGGCCACTCCATGGAAACCTGGTAAGTGTATCCCACTAGCTCCACAAGCCCCCAAATATGTGATTAGTTCACCACGCATTGATGAGAAAAAACAATTCATGAGAGATTACGCCCTTGTGGGAAAGTTTTTAGGGCTTTGGCCCTCAGAACGAGATCTGATCCACTGGATCCAGTACTGGTGGAAACCAAAGGTTCACTACGAACTGCAACTAGGATCCAAAGGATTTTTTACAATAATCTTCTACAATCTGGAAGACCGTAACTGAGTCTTCGACGGAGGACCATATTTCTTCAACTCGACAGGCCTCTTCCTGCGCTTCTGGATGGAGAAGTTCAGCCCCAAAAAAGAAGACTTTTCTCATGCACTTGTATGGATCAGATTATACTCTCTTCCACAAGAGTTCTGGCTTGAGGAGGTTCTAGCGGGTATCGGTAACACCATTGGCATATATGTCAAATCGTCTGAAGCCACGAAGCAAAGGTGTTATACCTCCTATGCTTGCATCTGCGTCTACTTGAATATAACTAAGGAACTTCCTGGTTCCATCATTCTGGAATATCAAGATGAGGACTGGGTCCAGACCATTGATTATGAGCATATTCCATTCCATTGTCGTAGGTGTCATGAGCATGGACACCTGTTCAGAGAATGCCCCCTCAACAATGTTCCAAAACAAGGAAACCCAGACAGCAACAAAGACAAAGATGACTTCACTCAACCCACAGGTAAAAGGCGACTGGGAGGCAGAAGACAACCAGCCCAGGTAAGTAAGGATCCATCCACTAGCAATAGATTCATAGCATTGCAAGACCAGCCTGAAAATCCTTCAAAGCATCCACAGCCAAATGGGCCACCGTCGGCCACTAGTTCTCAAACTCCCAAGTAAGGGGAAGACCAAAACCCTCTCATAAAGGAAGCAGAAATTGCCCCCCCAAGCGAGAATCAGGAAATCCACAATCCTATGGATGTAGAGAACGGTGAAATGGAAATGGAACTAGAAGAGCCAGATCTAGCAAGAGTGGATCTGGAACATCTTGAACATGCGTATAGATAGCAGAAACTCTTCACAATTCCTAGATATCAATTACGAAAGGTGCATAAGGTATATCTCAATTCCTCCGTTGGATCTACAGCCAGAGCCAATCAAGTGTTGGGAATCCAAAGCAGTCAATCCAAAAACACTGGTAAAACCCAGAGAGATGAGAAGAGAAGAGGATGAAAATCCACCAACAAGCTTATACAAGAAATTGGGCACTTCATGGTTAATTCAGGCCAAATCCACCTTATCTTGGATAGCTTTCCTCCCCTCCCCAACCCCTCATCATCATGAAGATTATCTCATGGAACGTTAGAGGCCTCAATGGGCGTAGCAAGCACAAATTGCTACGCGAGCTGATCATGGAAGAAAAATCGGACATCGTCCTTCTGTAGGAAACAAAATGCGCCTTAGAAGATGTGGATAAATTACTCCCCTACTGTTGGAAGCAAGGGGCAGCCATTGCGATAGACGCCACGGGTATAGCAGGGGGACTAGCCATCCTCTGGAACACAAATACAATTATGCTCGAGAAATTCATAGCTACACGAGGATCCATCACTACAGACTACAGACTCATCAGTTTCGATAAACTGGGACATTTAACCAATGTCTATGGTCTAGCCACAACACGGGAAAAAGCAACCTTCCTTCGAAACCTAGATTTCCTGGCCGTCTTACACCAGCACAATAAATGGATCATAGGAGGTGATTTCAACCTCATCTGCAGCCTGGAAGAGAAAAGAGGTGGCTCAAGAAGATTGGACCAAGAAACTAGCAATTTCAACAGTTTCATAGATATCCACAGCCGCATCGACCTGGACACTATTAATGGCATTCATACTTGGACAAATCGAAGAATGGGTACACATCAGATAGCTTGCAAGCTTGACCGATTCCTCATCTCAGACTCCCTCATGATGGATGGCACAGGCATCGAGGCCTCAATCTTGGACATCCTTGGATCAGACCACTGGCCCATCTAGCTCTAGATAGATCTTCCAACTGTAATAGGAAGGAAACCTTTTAGATTTGAGCAATTTTGGCTCGACCACCCAGATTTCCAAACCAACATTCAGAAATGGTGGAGGGAGGCTGAGATAACCCAAGGATCCAAAATGTATAGGTTTCAACAGAGACTAAAAAATTTAAAACAAACACTCAAAATCTGGAATAAGAATACCTTTGGGGATATTTTTTCATCCCAACAACAATTAGCAAACCGAATGAGAGAAATCCAGGAGCAGATTAGAAACCAGGGGCTCACCTCTGAATTAAAGGAGCAGGAACAAGTCGTCACCCAACAATTAGCAGCCAGAAAGAAACAAGAAGAGATCCTATGGAAGCAAAAGTTGCACATTCGGTGGCTCAAGGAGGGAGACTGTAACACCAAGTTCTTCCACAGGACAACTATTCAAAGATGACACACTAACAGAATCACTAGCCTGATNCTCAGCCAATGGGGAGCCCCTTCATTCACATGAGGATATGGAAGCATCTCTGGTTGGATATTATCAAAACCTCCTCACCGAACCTATCCAGGGCAGGCATGAAGCCATCGCCAAAATAACCCATCATGTGCCCTCCCTTGTCATGAGGGAACATAACCTGGCTTTACTATGACCTATCTCACTTGAGGAAGTAGATCAAGTGCTTCAGGATACACCTAAATGAAAATATCTAGGACCAGATGGCTTTACCAGTGACTTCTTCCATCACTGCTGGCCAATGATCAGGCACGAGGTATGGGAGCTTCTTGAGGACGCTCGAGCCTCTGGAAAGATTCTAAAAGCTCTGAACTCAACTTTTTTGGCACTCATTCCCAAAGAGGGACAGGCGCAGCATCCTCAACAGTACAGACCCATAGTGCTATGCAACATAATATATAAACTCCTAACGAAGATCATAGCCAGTAGACTCAAGACCATTTTACCGACTATCATCTCCCCAGAACAATCGGGATATGTTGAGGGCAGGCAAATAATGGACAGCATCATCCTTGCCCATGAAGTGATCCACTCTCTACAGAAAACCAAAACTCCAGGTATGCTTCTTAAACTGGACATCTCCAAAGCCTTTGATAAGCTGAACTGGGATTATATGTGGGCCATGCTCATAGCTTTCGGTTTTGACCAAAGCTGGGTTACCTGGATCATGAACCTAACTTCTTCAACTTTCTTTTCCATCTTGGTCAACGGCTTCCCTTCCTGGACCTTTTCCCCTTCAAGAGGTATCAGGCAAGGCGATCCACTATCCCCCTTTCTCTTCATCATCATGGCTGAGGGCCTTGGCCTTTCCATCCAAGCTGCAATCGCAGGAAATCGCTTAAAAGGTTTACCCTTGCATGGCATTTCTCCTCCCATCTCGCATAGTCAATTTGTGGATGATTCACTCCTAATGGGCACCCCCACGGTTCGTGAGGATAATTCCATTCTCGACATTCTCCAAGCCTTTGCTGCTGCTTCAGGACTGGAATGCAATAAGGAAAAGTCCCAAATCTTCTTCTTCAACATGCCCCCCCCAATCCAATGCCACATCACTGAAATCCTAGGTTTCAGCAGAAGCTCCCTTCCGTCCAAATATCTAGGCATCCCCCTGATAGACAATCCTCTTCGTAACTCCTCGTGGGAGCATCTTCTCTCCTCCTTCGCTAAAAGCTCTCCTCCTAGACCCTTAGAGTTCTAAATCTTCCCAGCCGCCTAGTTCTTCTCTGAAGCATCCTTCAAGCCCTACCGATTTACTCCTCCTTGGCAATGGCAGCTCCAAGACATTTCATCTCAATCATTAGAAACCTCCAAAGGAATTTTCTCTGGCAAGGCTTCAATACTGGGAAGAAGATCGCTCTGGTCAGTTGGGATAAACTTTGCAGGCCCAAAGCTCGGGGAGGTCTGGGACTGCGTGACCCCCTTATTATGAACAAAGTTCTCACAACAAAAATTTGGTGGCGGTGGCTTAAGTAACCTCAGGACCTCTGGGCCAGATTCTGGAGGAAAAATACACACCTCACGTAGCAAAGAAAAATCTAATACGGTGGGATGGGGAAGGCCCTGGATCTTTTATCTGGACAACGGCCAAGTAGAACAAACAAGTGGTCACCCAAAATGCTTTCTGGGAAATTCGGAATGGGGAAACGGCTCTCTTCTGGCAGGATTCCTGGTAGCAATGGCCCATTTTAGCCAAAACAACCTGGGCGGAAGAAATATCTCCAAGTGCTACTCTGGCAGGTCTGACAAGAGTAGTTGACTACTGGCAGGAAAATTCTCCTGAGGACAAGTGGTGCAAATGGCACCTGGACAAAGAGCGCATAGATCTAGACGCAAGGGTGGATGTGGGACCCTGGCAGGAGGAGATGTCCAAACGAAAAATTCTCAAGCTAGAAGGAGAGGACATTCTTCGATGGGGCCATCGCCCCAAAGGTACCTTCAGCACGCAGGAGGCCTACCAACTCCTGACCCAGATCAACCCCCCTCCTACCAGCGAACTCTGGTGCAAAATATGGAGTCTTCAGCATTGGCCAAAAGTCACTTTCTTTCTATGGCTCATCTCCCACTCCAGCATTATCACTTGGGACACTCTCTCAAAGAGAGGTTTTATAGGACCCTCCATCTACCTTTTATGTGAAAGTGCAGAAGAGACTATGAATCACCTTCTGAACTCGTGTTTCTACACAGCCCAACTCTAGGATCAAGTGGCCATTATCATGCGCAAAACAGATCGACAAAGAGAAAGCATTATTGACACCATTGCAGAATGGAGAGATCATGCGTTCCACTCTCCCCTCCTTAATAGGATCTGGCAACTCCTTCCAGGCTTCATCCTTTGGCAAGTTTGGAAAGAGTGGAACCGGAGGGTCTTTCGAAATCTTTCGCAACCTTGGCAATCTTGTTGGCATCAATGTCGTAACCATGTTCTGGAAACCATCTCTCTGCAGCATTGGACTGATGACACGGGGGGTAGCACCCCTTCTTAACTTTTAATCCTCCAATAGTGGCAACCCCTCCCCTTTCCCCCCCCTTCTTCCCCTTCTCCTCCCCCCCTCCGTGCCATAAGTCCCTCATCTTGGTCCCCCCCACCTTCCCCCTTCTTAAAACTTAACTTCGATGGTGCCTCAAAAGGCAATCCAGGAGCAGCGGGGTATGGAACAGTTATCCGTGACCACCTTGGCCACATTCTCTTAATCGCTGCAGGATCCTTGGGGAACTCAACGAATAACGCAACAGAGCTCTGGGGCTTGATTCGAGGTCTTCACCTGGCCAATGAACACGGATTTCATAATTTAGTGGTTTAAGGAGATTCACAGATCATCATCAATATTTTACAGCGCATCATAAAGGGAGAAAACCCAGAAAAAGTCACGCCAAGTTGGAGGCTCTCCCATGGTATACAACTGCTTTCCAGCTTAATAATGCCAACACAGGTAATCATCCCGTCCCATGTTCGAAGGCAGGCAAACCAAGTCGCAGACGAGCTTGCCAATATAGGAACTACCTGGACGGGATCAGATCTCCTATGCATCTCTGTGCAGGAACCAGAGCATCCTACTCTTCAACATTGCATCCGCAAGGCAGCTACAGTCGATTCGCCCCCGGATGGGGTGGTATTGCGGGCCACTTGGCAAGGTATGGGTGAAGGGGGAGGCCAGTGGAGCACGGAGCCATGCGCTCGGCTCGTGCCCCATGCAGCCACCACCCCCGAGCTTTAACGAGCATTCAAAGCTGATGGGAGGGGCATTAATCCCACCCCCCTCAACCACCTCTATGCATAGAGCTATGCAAAACTTATTCGACAGTCTCGTTTGGTGGTGCGGCTTCGATTTCGACTCTGTGATTTTCATGGTATTTCGGGCAATTTTCTTCTTCCATCTTGGCTCTGCAGATCCTCTGCAGAAGCCGAGCCGCGCCATGCCTCGTTAACGCATGCGTCCACGTCAGGGATCTCCATGGAACCCATGACGCCCCCGCACTTCCTCCTCGCCCTCTGGTTCATCCACTCCAGGTCTGGATAGTCTGGCTGTTGTTGACACTTCCTGGACACCGGCATGGATTTCTCCCTGGGTCAAGCGTTCCACCTCTCCTCCAGCACCACGCCATAGTCGACCTCACCACAATCTAAAGATGACCTCTCCCACTCAACTGTGTGAACACTCCGCCATTCTCCATGACTTAGTTTTCGAGCTCCGTGGGGGGGTGAATGATCTCCAGTTTTGGGTCCAACAGATGGAGGAACGCCTCTCTGTCCTTCTCCAGCTTCTAGCCACTCCCCCTCCAGCTGCTCCTGAGTATTCTCGTGATGCTTCCGAGAACTCCAGTGGTCATGCGAGTAGTCACCAACACACTACCATGGAAGAAAGCATGCCATCCGAAGGGAAGGAAGGCAATCCAGGGGCCTTGATTGATCTCGAGCGGAAGGCAACTTTGGCAAGCAATGAAGGAGGAGACGACATTGCAGTTTCGACAGCGGCAGTAGAGACAAAGGACAGCAGCATCCAAGTGCCCAAAGAAAAGAGCCACAATTCCACGGACATGCAATGGACTGCCAGCGGGACACCTGTCACCGAGGAACCCTGGCCTGGCCTCTTGCCCGAGTATGTTCCAGATTATACTATGCTTGTCCCATATTTTAGTTCTAGTGGCTCTCATGGTTGTTAAAAAAGTCCAGCTTTCTATAGAACTGTTAGAAAATTTTAGCTACTTGCTATATACGGTTGACTGAACTGGTTTCTCCTCACGGAGCAGTTCAGTAATTACAACCGAATAACTATGTTAATGTACTCTGGACCCTGGTTCTGAGAAGGACTTTTATATTTAATACAAACTCTTACTTATAAAAAAAAAAAATTATGATTATGTGTTCTTTCTTTTGCTCATTAGCAAGTTTGACTATTTTGAATAATGGGTTTAATACTTCATCAAATAATATATTGGTTGGTTTCTCATTTTCATAAAATCATTTGGTGATATTAATTAATTAAATTCTTTTTTCATTTTGCATCTCATAATAATAATAAAAAATAAAAAATAATTATCTATCATTTGTTTTATTTTGTAAAAAAACCAAAATTAATATTTTTCTCTTCTCCATTAACTTGAAGCTTCTAAAGTTTTAGGATCATTATAAACAATGTTTGTTTAGAACTTATAGTTAGTTTAAATTCATTTTTTATTTTATTGTTCTAGATTTTGTTTTATTCTCAATTTTTAGGTTATTAATTTAGGTTTCTTTTTGTTTCACAGGTTTCTATTATCAAATATTTGTTACGGATCTGATCATGGCTTGATTTTATTATCCAAATGCATTCAAGACGATTGATCCAAAAATAATTTTGGATTGCTACAAACAATTTTATGAGCAACAACAGATAAAATTTGGAAAGGCATCAAGATTAGACACATGATTTTGCAGGACTGATTACAGCCAAACCGTGAGGAATTTGAAGAAACGGTTGAAAACCCAGAATTGAAATGGACCCATTTACCTTTTGCTTTGAAAATTTCCCCAAAAGATGCACTCTTTGAGAGATATTTGGGTCTCTTTTTGAGGCAAATTTTAGGTGGCGGAAATTATTAGTGATGCTGAAACTGTTCATTCATTTTATAAATATATGAGAAAGATTAGAGACAAAGGAGATAGAAGAATTGCACAGGAGGATTTTAATCCTTTCCCTTTTGTATATTATTGATTTTGTGAACTTTTTATTTCTTTTCAAATGGAGTAATGGATGGTTGGAATCTTTGGGAGAATGGACGTGTATTTTCAACGAAGAATATGAAATTCCAGATTGTTTAATGGCTTTTGTCCTGTGAGTAAAATGGTTTTATTTTCATTATAATATCTTCATATTATTTTAATAATTGATTATGCATTGATTTAAATTAGCTTTAGTCTGTTTTATCAATACATGGTTAATTATTATCATTTATATATTAATTTTTTCAATCTTTAGGAGTTTATTATCTTAAAAATTATTCCAAGAGTACAATATGGGCATGTGATTTTGATAAAGAATATGGCAAAGCAATTCATCTTTGGATTTAGACCTGTGTGATGCTTATTACATTTCGTTCTTTTATTACTGTTATATTATAAGAATATTATTATGGTTGATTTTAGCTTTAGCTTGTCATCATATGGTTTTTTCATACTGTTAAATGTTATGTGCTCTCCATAATTTCTTATTCCATTTTTTATGTGTGATCAATCAGTCATTTGATTATTGTGGAATTTATTTCTAATGTTAAATGATGGATAATATCAATACTCAGATTTTTGTTTTCTTTCGTTCTTAAATATTGATTATCTTAAGATCACACGATTTTTAATTAGTTGTCTTCCTGTTGTTATTAATTTACTTCAATATCAAATACTTCCTTGAATGTATTCTAGAAGTGTTAGTATTGTTATGTTTTAGGTTTCCCTTAACAATAGTACAGGCATGATCTCATACAACACAAAAATATAATACCAGTTTCGTTAATCAGCTACAGATTATTCTGTGTGTTATTTAGTTAAGTTGTTTATGAATGAAACAATGATTACATTAATTAGCTTTGATTGTTTTTGTGTCACTGTTTCAATCGTATTCATTTAGTATTTTTTCATTTAATATCTTTAAAAAAAAGACCAGAAAGAAGTGTTGTTCATATTTGATTCATAAACTTTATCAAATAATTTTTTTCACATGATTTCATGCAAACCTTGTAAATTGTATATAAACTATTCATAATCATTTGTATATTAACATGCTTAAATAAATATTTGTAATTATTGTGTCGATTGTTAGAATCTTTTCTTTAGTTAGTTTATTTTATTTTTCTATCTTTAGGACCCTAGTTGGCTAACAGATCCATTAAACTCGTCAGCATAGGTTACACCAAATGACTTAGGTTATTTAGACAACCCCGGACTGGATATATTCTTCCAGTTGACGGCATGTCAAATTTGCCCATCAACATGTTGTAACATCCTTGGAATTTTTGGAATGGCGTGGTCCTTTCATCCTCTTGTTGCTCCAAAGGGAGGCTAGAAGCCTCCTTAAATACTTTTTGTCTCAGAATCTGTAATGCTTGGTCTACTAAAGGAAATTCACTTTCAAACAAAAAGGTGGCTACAAAATTATGGATCATACCTTCCCAATCTGAAGTGATGAGGCCCAACTCTGATTGAAGGTACTAGTTGGTAGGGATCATGTCCACCGTGTTAATGAATTTGTGCACCCATTTTTCTCGAGGAATGTCACTCCAGTCCTCTTCACAACTTCGTACAAGGTCCTTTGGGTAACTTCGACCTGTGTACCTCACTTCGCATCTTCCTACTTGTGTTGCGAACCGCATTGTCATCAAAGTTCGACATTATGTCTAGTCTGTGATGTTTCCTTTGTGCGTCCCCCACCATATTTTTGGTGTGGCTTTCATGGACTCATCCATTGCTAATAACCTCTGTTGTGTTGGTACACTTGTCTCAAACTTTGATAGGAAGTTTTCTAAAGGGTTCAACCCATCAAATGTGGGTAATTTACTCACTGTTGTGCTAATCCAATGAACCTCTCTGGTTACTCTAACACATCTTCTGGTAGAGATTTCATACATCTCATTCTTCTAGTTCTCCAACACTTCTTCTAAGTCTGATGAACATGTGTTGTTGTTGCACCAGCTCAGATTCCCATTGATTCTGGGATTGATATAATCTTGTTGTATGGATGTTAGTTTGTAGATGTTTTCCAGTTCGTACGTGTGATCGTATTCTTTGACAGGCTCTGTGTATCAAGGAGCCTCATTTGGATATAAAGGTGTAATGACCCTAAGATCATCTCTTTCAAATGTTATACGCCTCTTCTTTATATCAACAACAGTAGAATTGTCGAAGGCGCAATCAATTCCTAATAATGCAGGATAAGGGAAGTTGTCATCAACAATTTCAATTACTTCAAAATATGCAAAAGTTCTAACTCCATCGATGTCCACAGGGACATTCTCCAGATCAACTTCGGTTTTCCCATCAGTGCCCAGGTTTGCTTCGTCATGACATTGACCTCCGACCCTAAGTCGAGGACCACATAGTCTATATCATATTTTCCTATTTGAGCATTCAGGTGTAATTCTTTATTTGTCCTTATCCTTTTCCCAATTTGGTGCACTTCCCTATTCAGTAAGTAATCTATCTTTCCTAGCTCATATTGCTTGATTAAATCTTGTAATTCTTGTACAATGATTTTATCTTGAATCAACTTAACACAAGTGCACAAAAATTCTATGAGTTTGCTTACCTCTTTTCCTTCTGTTGGTGATGTAGACTGATCAAACGCCTGAGGCATGCCGTATTCTTTGATTTCTGGTTGTTTCTTTGATGAAGACCCTTGATCTCCTTTGAAATCTTTTCTTTCCTCCTCAAATATCCGTCTTTCTTTATTAGCATCAAATGTTGGGGTATTCGTTGTAGTTTTTCTGACTCCGTGGTCATATACAGGATTTCCTTGGGCTTCTCTATCTTCTCCTGTAGAAGCACCTCCTCGAGTGATAACAACGAATATAGGGTCTTCTCCATGAGGTTCAACATATATCAGTTGTACTTATGGGTTTTGTTGAGGTCCTCGTCTTTCCTAAATCTTAGTGAGAAGTAAAGGGCAGTCCTCGATGACATGCTCGAAGGAATTGCAATAACTACAGGTTCTGTAAGGGTTCTGGCAGTCCCTCGCTAAATGTCCTAGTTGCACGTAGTTGTAACAAATTATTTATCCTCGGCCTTGACCCATGCCTCCTCCTCATCCTCGTCCTTTGTATCCACCACGAGGATTGAAGCTTTCTCTTCTTGGAGAATTATACTGTGCATTGTTTCCTTCTTGGTGTGCTTCTCCTTGGATCTTGTATATGTCTCTTGATCTTTCATGCATCAGGTCAAAATCCCTACAATCTCTATCATCATGCCCTACGGACTTACAGAATGTGCAGTACAAGTTTGTAGGTGTCTGAACGTACTTTTGCATATAGTAGCACTCACCAGGGTGATGTCCTTTTCTACATACTTCGCACCAGGGAAGGTTAACTTTCTTCAAGGGGCTCAATGGTCCTCAGGACAAATATTCATGAAACAAGGGATAGTTTTCTTTATCATGAAATTTGGATCTTCATATTACACACCAAATATCTTCTCTTTTATCCTTCCCCTTGTCCTTCTTGATATCCTTAACCTGCAGATACAAACTATTTAGCTAGCTCAAGATCTAGCTCATGCCTGAGCTAGATTCTCCCATAGGTGTTGATTCAAGATTCATGGTGATCTCTAGATCTTCTATTACATCAGGGGAACTCTAATGTTTGGTAAAAGAGCAGCGATGAACCATTCTTTGTTCTTCTCATATGGGATCTTAAAAGTTAATCGACCTGTTAGGGTTTTGAATCTCTGATCGAACTCCCAAACATGTTCGACTACCTTCTGCTTGATCTCCTTCAACTCAGTAACACATTGTGACTTCGACTTATGTTTTTTAAACTCTGTAACCAGTGCGTTCTTGATCTCATTTAGTGGCTTAGGATGCGCAAGTCCTTAGACAAGCTTCATGTACCAGCTTAGCGCACGATCCCTCAACGTAGTGCTAAACTTGTTTCTCTTAACAACTTCATTGGTAATATTTTTAATGTTCCATAGGGCCTCGCACAGGAACCAGTGTTGATCAAGATCTTCAGATCCATCTCCTTTAAAGATGAGGATCCTCATCTTGTCTGCCATAGATCTGCCTAGGTTTCATGTATGAGTAGATGTTGAACTACTAGTAATAGTAGTTTGTGGACTCTGGTGATTCAAAATATTCTGATTACTTAGCATTTCTAAAATAATAGAAGGATTGATATTACTTACTTCAATGGTCTGCGTAGTTCCTCATGTCTCTGGCTCATTGTGGAAAAGTTCTTGAGCTTCCTCTTCATTTTCTCTGGTGGGTTCTAAATGTTCTTCATCTGTCAAATTTGCCTCTTCTCCACTGTAGAAACCCTCGTCTCCATATTTTTGCTTGAACAGGTTCTCAAGGTTAACCCCTTGAAATACTTTCCCACTGCGCGTATGTTCATCTTCTATGTCATTGTCTCTATCTGAATTCTTGAACATTAGCCTTTTCGGATCAACTAGTCTCCTGTATCCTAAAGACGTTCTTTTCATGCAACAACATCTTGATTTTTAGCTTCAAAAATTGTAAAAATTTTCCTTTGGGTTCTTTGAAGAAGTATCTCTTAGCCTAGCTATATGATTATGTTTTGTCAATAGAAAATTCGGTGATATACCCTCCAATGGTACTATCAAACTAGTGATATACAAACCTTGATACAATGTTGTCGACTCTCTTAACCTTCTTAATCAACTCTGAAATCCAGACCAGAGGAGGTCTAGATTTGATCTTGAATTGGGTATTGGCTAACCTAGCTAACCACTCATATATCTCTTGATGGATTCCTCCAAAGAAGATCTGATGAATATCAGTGAAGATGTGTCTCTGCAGCCAACCTTTAGTAATTATCTTAGGTTTCTTGTTTTGGGCTTCAATGAAGTCCCTCTCTTGATCCTCTATCCACTTCTGAATCTGTACCTTCGATGGGAACCACCTTGACATTCCCTTACACACATTCATGTCCCGACAACAGAATCATTTGTTGGCATAGGGGAAAACCCGAGGTTCACTCCAAGAGTGCACTAACAAGCCCTAGCTACTGGCCCTTTCAGCAGCACCTGCGAAGTAGATGCAGTATCACCTGAAGAAAATTAAGAGGGGGGTTGCAGGATAGGGATGTCTACAACTAGAGGAATATCAAGTCGATCTAACACAACAACAATACAACATTCATATATCACTTATCAACAAGGTCTATCTTGCACAGCTATAGATCTGATCTAACATAAGAATGCAAATAACAATATAACAATGACAAAGATCCAAGCATCAATCACACATATGATATAAAATATATGTGGTTCACCCTCTCTCTAGGGCTACATCCATAGAACTGTGCTTATGATTTATTAAGGCAAAGCATACAATTCTTATATGCGCTCTTGGCTAGCATATCTTCTTTCTTCTCTCTCTTTCTCTCCCCTTTCTACACACCCAGCTACAGGACTTGACCTTTGCACACAGTTGAAGATCTCACAATAGAATATTCTCACTTCACAACAGAGCTATAACAACAATATCATACCAATACTCAATGACCAACAACCCCACCTAGGTCCTCTTGACCTTTATTTATACATTACAATCCCTCATCGACAGCCTTAGGTCGAAACCTAGGTGCCAAAACCCTAGATACCAAAACCCTAGGTGTCTAAAATCCTAGGTCAACTTGACCCTCTTTTTTCAGACTTCACCAACCCGTCTCTCCTTCTTCATCACATGTTGCTCCAAAGAATCCAATGATGTCTTTCTCTGCTTGTTGAGTTGTCCAAGATCCTTATTTCTTGTTGATCTATCATCCCTGATCTCCTCATCTAATGGATTTCTTTTCCACACTTCGCTCCATCTTTCCTACTCTTTTTCTCACTTCGAATTAGTGACAGTTACTATGTCTCCCGCGAAGCTCACTTTTTACCTTTCCTTCCTTGTTCTTCGCTTCCTTCCATAACCAAGGGCCAAAAAAAACTAATAAAGATACATCTTCAAGAACACCATCCATGTTCAAGCCACAAAGAAGCTTCAATCATGATCACAATCAATCAAGGAAGGAATTCAAAAGGACTACACCAAAAATAAGATCATTCACTCACAGGTATGTAAATTTATTTTATGGTCATTATTTTTATTGTACTAACTTTAGACATCAGGTTGTATATTGCAGAGATTATAAAAGAAATTTTCAAGAAAGGAATTATTATGTGGCCCCACGTAACATTGAATGTCACAAATGTCATAACTTTAGACACATAGCTCATGATTGTAAAAATGTGATCGATACTTCCATGAAATAGAACACTTATATTAGATATAAGAATGTATGTATAAGAAAATAGGAAGAACTAGTGAACAAAGAGCAGGTCCCAGAGATCCCAAGATTGTCAATAAAATGAGATGAAGACAAATCTACAAAGAAAAAGGAAAATGTCAAATATAGAAAGGTTTGGAAAATAAATGAAAGAAAGGAAGGATAGATAAATAAGGAACATGTTCAAGCGATTGTACTTTCAGGTATTGTAGTGAAAGATGAATCCACAAACAAAAATAAATAAGTGAGAGTTCAAAGAAATGATGAATATATCGATGAATATGATGATGAATCAACATCATAGAAGGAATTGTTCTGAGCCATCTAGCTTAGAGACTCCCAGGTAATATGAATATTAGATAGGGGGAGTCTATATGGTAGCCGATACATTCCAGAGAACCATCCTTCGAGCAGCTTGCAAAGTTTGAGTAGACATATTTAGAGCAGTTAGTTAGCAGAAGTACAATATGATCAATTAATTCATTGTAGTAGTGAAGACTTCATGATACTAAAATAACATATGGGTCAACAATATGGACAATTGTGTAGCAGAGTCTTGATTAGAATAGACAAAGATGGATTCGTAAGAACACTTAGCATGTTTAGATAGATATATCAGAGTGGAAGAGAGCATGGATTCATAGATTGGTTCAGAGAGTGGTTCAGAAACAAAGTAACATTATCATAATGTATGTTAATTACAAAGGAATATTTGAATGCTTATTCTTGAATTCTTTTCATATATATTAGTTGATTACACAAGGAAGAACCAATGGAAAATAACTCCAAAAGGAAGCAGATACATGAAGACTTATATTTTTTCCACACAACATCTTGTAGAGAAGTATGTAAATGTGTTGAACCTACACAAAATAGATCTAGCTAGAAAATACTACACACCTTTGTAGAGAGAAATTAAGAAAGAAGAAGCAAGATAGAAAGAATGGAAGAATTCTCATTAACCATATTCCACACTCAAAGAGTGAATAATTTAAAATAGATATAGAATAAATGAGTAACTAATGAGCCACAGTGGTGGCCTAGATTGATCTGGACACACACCAACAATTACAAGAGTAAACTACCACCTAGTCTAGTCTCTCAGGAAGTTATAGGAGTGAACTGCTACCTAGCTGAGTTAACTTGTCAACTAGTCTTCAATTAACTAACTGAACAAAGCGTAGTGATTTGGTGATGATCCCAATGTTGCATGGTGACAAAACCAATGCAACATCTAAACTCAACTCAACTAGTCAAACTGAAGTGTCAACTAAAAGAGAATATTCTCTAGGTGGAATATTCTCCCCTAAAATATAGGAGACTGGATAATG
>ML789205.1:748703-763448 GCA_009831015.1 Picea engelmannii | reverse complement strand
TTCTGGCTCTATCTGTTCAACCTCCTGCATGAAATATTCACAATATTCTTTATTCCCAAATAGAACCTCCAATCTGGTCCATAATTCATTTGGAGTTAATCCTTGTGATTCTTCATATACTTGATGGAAAAGTTCGGGAGAAATAGACATGCCGATACTTCCTATGGCCATATCTTGTCTATTGAGAAAGTCATTTTTCTCATCGACAGAATCAAGATCTACTTCCATTTCCATGGTTATTTGATATAAGCCTCTACTTATAAGAAGAAGTAGAATCATTGGCCTCCATTCCAAATAGTTATGAGACATGAGAAGTATTTCTGGCAAATAATCCATCTTTTTGTTGTCTTCAATCTTTTGTACTTGCAAAAAATGATTTGGTGTGTCTTTTTCTTAGCAGTCTGTCGGCTCTGATATCATGTAAATGTGTTGAACCTACACATAATAGATCTAGCTAAAAAATACTACACACATTTGCAGAGAGAAATTGAGAAAGAAGAAGCAAGATAGAAAGAATGGAATAATTCTCATTAACCGTATTCCACACTCAAAGAGTGAATAATTTACAATAGATATAGAATAAATGAGTAACTAATGAGCCATAGTGGTGGTCTAGATTGATCTGGACACACACCAAAAATTACAAGAGTAAATCTCCACCTAGTCTAGTCTCTCAGGTAGTTACGGGAGAACTACCACCTAGTTGAGTTAACTAGTCAACTAGTCTTCAGTTAACTGACTAAACAAAGAGTAGAGAGTTGGTGATGATTCCAATGTTGCATGGAGAAAAAACCAATGCAACATCTAAAATCAGCTCAACTATCCAAACTAAAGTGTCAACTGAAAGAGAATATTCTCCCCTAAAATATAGGAGACTGGATAATGACTAATTATGACTAATAAACAAGGAATAACCTTAGGAAAAATAAATCCTAGGTGTGTGTGAAGTAACTCCAAAAAAGTAAAGAGAGAGAAAGAAACCAAAAAAATAGGTAGAAATATAATTCATATAAGTTGTCATATAGAGAGGTAAAAATAGAGCTTGATTCCACGAGAAGAGATTCATTAGATGCAGGATAGAGAGTTATATTCTTGAAGAGAGATCACATAGGCATGCTTTCAGGGGGAGTGATTGTCACAAGGGAAGAATGAACGATATGACTTCATTGTTGGATCAGAGTGATACCCTTTTTAAAAGGGGGATATATTATTCATATGAAGGGAGAGAGAGTAATCATAATCTTAGAAACACAAAGAAAATATCAAAGACATTTAGATAGGGGGAGAAACCCCAAGGAGAGTTCAGTCACGGGGAGCATCCCCAATGAGAGATACTCTTTTTCCATTGATGTCAAAGAGGGAGAGATAGAAACATTGATGAGGGGTATGAGTATGAATGTTATCATGACTAAGTGTTTCCATCAATGTTGTTGTTTCCATAAATGACAAAGAGAGAGATTGTCAGACAGTTGGTTTAAATTGATGGATAGTTGGTTTGGATTGTTGGTTGTCATTGATGTCAACCTTTGGAGAGTGATATTGTAGATTGATGTTAACTCTTAGAAATTGATTTAAACCCCTGAATATGTCCGGTAGATCTATAGGTATCGGAACCCAATTTTGGTTGAGGAATAATGTAATGAAGATTAGTTTATATGCAAGTAAGACTATTTTATATGGACAGTACATGTCATGCCATTCTCGACGATATGTGGAACGTCACATAACTCCTCACGGTTAGAGAGTTATGGCCTTGTGAAGTTGGAGAACCCTCATGAGTTATCTAGAAGCCCCTAAAAGTTCAAAGAAGTTAAATTATTCTAGAAACCCCTAAAAGAATTTAACTAGTCAAAGTGGTTGAAACTAGGAGTTAATCATTTGTATAGTTGTTGCATTAAGAAAATAATTAAAAATAAATTAGTTGCAACAAGAAGTTGTGAGTTTGGTAATTATGGTAAAGTAGTTGTGATGAGAAGATTGAATAGTCAAAGTGGTTGACAAATAAATAAATTAAATAATAAAGTGGTTGCAACAAGAAGTTAGTTAGTCCCCGAGGTGTGGGACAATCGGTGATGGAGTGTGTTGTTAAGGAACTATGTGATCTTAAAGTGAGTAGTTCAAAACCTATAGGGACAAAAAATCCATCCATGTTAAGGCTTGGTGTGGCTCAGGCCGAGTGCGGTCCTCGGGTAATTTTGACAGCTTATATGAGCCCGAGTCATGGTTTCTTAGCCACAAGCTAGTCCTGCAGGTCACAAACAAACTAGCAAACAAAAAAAAACGAGAAGTTAGTTACGGGAAAAGAAGTTATGAATTGAATAATTATAGAAAAGTTAGTTGCAACAAGAAGTTGTGAGTAAAGATAAATTATTTAAATACTAATGTAGTCAAAGTGGTTGCAAAGAGAAATTATTTAAATAATAAAGTGGTTGCCACAAGAAGTGGTGAATTTACTATTTATGGATAAGTCAAAGTGGTTGCAAAAGAAATTAATTAAATAATAAAATTGGTTGCAACTAGGAGTGGGGAACTTACTATTTGTGGGAAGTGGTTAAGGTAAGTGGACAAAGTGGTTAAGTGGAAAAAATGGTTAAGTGGACAAAGTGGTTAAGTGGAAAAATGTTGATACTTCTAGAGGAAGCTACATGGAAGTATAAATAAGAGAGAAAGGTTATCTCATTAGCACTATTGAATATCTATTTTTTGAAAGGTTATTTTGGCATGGATTATTGATAGATCAAATTTGTGGCAGAAAAAGTGCAGCAGAAAAATCGCAGTAGAAAGTGCGGAAGAAAAATCGCGACAAAAAAGGTGGGGTGGAAAAATCGCAACATAAACATAGCGGCGGAAAAATCGTGGAAACATAATCACGACAACATAATTGCGGCACCAAAACAATGACAACAACATGGTTGGGGTCTATTTATGAGAGATATGGCACATCTTGTTTGAGGTATGTTTTTTGCGCTAGGGTTTAGCTCTTGAGCTGGTATTGGATGTTAAGTATTTCTACATATATCAGAGTTGTTGAGGGATACAGTTGGTATTTTGTTGTTGGTATTTGGCATATAGATATTAGTCTTTTGGTTGTGATGTGTTGTTGAAGTTGTTGGTTTATCTTGAGGCTACATAATAGTGAGGTTGCGACGCATGGTTTGATGTAAGGGTTTATGGTATTTGGTTTCTGGATAGAGTGATGAAGTGCTAGATATGTTTTGATTGTTATATTGGTGTATATCTTTGGTATATGGTTGAGGTACATGTTGGGTACATGGGTGAGATAAGTATTTGATCATTTGTCACATACATGAGGTGTATAGTTGAAGATGTTGGTACATCTTGATGAGTCATAGTCAATGTGTAGTTGATGCATGATTGGTACATACTTGATACATGGTTGGAGACACTTGTTAGTAGTATTGTTGACACATCGTTTATGTATGATTTAGCATACTTGTTTAGGTATATTATTATAAGCACATATTGATCTTGGTGATGATTTTGAGTTGTTGTAATTGGTTGATGCACATCTTGGTGATATTGTGCATATGGTTGAGAGTTGTCTTGGTGATTGATCTTGGTTAGTAGATCCGATTTGGTTGATATGGTTGATTAGATAGGTTGGTGTGATAGTTTGTTTGGACATGTTGTTGTGACAGGTTATTTGTATAGGTTTGGTGCATGTTTGATGCAAATTTTTATGGTACACATTGAGGTACAGGTTTAGTCATTGTTGATGCATGGTACATGTTGGTTCAGGTTATTGGTATAGGTTGTTTGGTGTTGGTTGATTGGTACAGGTTGTTATAGTTTATTGGTATAGGTTGACATTGGTAGTGGTTGATTCAGTGATAGTGACTTGTTGTCTACATTTGGCATTTATATTTCAGGGCGGTTGGATGCGACAAGGATAGGTGGTTGTAGCTGGAGAACATAAGAGGTTGTAGCCTCCTTTTGGTTGTAGCCATAGAATGTGGGGAGTCAGAGCTTCCCTCAGGTTGTAGCTCGAAAATAGGGGATCGAAACCTCCTTCTAGTTGCAGTTGGAAAACAAAGGAAGTTGGTGCTTCCTTGAATGTAATCCTTGAAATATAAGAAAAGCATTATGTGATTTTATCTTGCATTGAGTTTCCACGTAAATATTCATGTATTGTGCATTCCGTGGATGTGTTTTTTATTGTTTATTATGCAATGATGAATGTTAATTCTTATGATACAACAATATATTGATGATGAACATGGTTGAATAAGTAAAATAATATACTCTGTGGTTTAAAGGATTAATAATTTGCATAATTTTTCATTACTATTCCACCCCCCCCTCTCAGTAATCCAACAATAATACCTCCGAAAATAATTTTGTTGAACCCACATCATATATTGAACTTTACATTCTCAGGATTCTCTTCTTTGTCCTTTTGAATTTGAACAATGATGTTTTCTATTAGTTTATTTCTTCCTTCTCCAATTTTTTCTATAATTTAGTGTTTGCACCCAATTCGTCACTGTGTGAGCAAATTGTGAGTGCTTACATGCCCAGTTGGGCTTTGCTATGCATGACAGTTGTAAGGTAAAAGGTTAGAAAGAGAAACAACTAAGTTATAAACAGAAATCAAACTAAAACTAATTAAGACTATGAGCATGTGAGAAAATGAAAAACAAATGTAAATGGACCAATATCACCAATGTATTAGCTGNTCTGATTGATGAAATCCAAAGATACACAATGGAGAAAGAGGACTTGGGTCCCTTCCCTCTCCAATGGAAGGCTCTTGAGGCCCTCAACTGATTGCTCTCCTTACAAAGAAAAGATGGAAATGTGGGTGAAAGAACTCCAAGATTATTCACTCAAGTGAGGGGTGAATAGCTTATGAAATGCAGCCTACAATGTGTGTTGCCAAAGAATGAGTCTTTAGCAATCTCAGCAGCATAACAATACAAAGAATTCCTTGAGAAAATGGTGGTCATTCATGGTTTTTTATAGCCAAGCATTGGGTTATTATGTGGCCTCTTTTGAATGTGAAAAGGGGCTCTTTAGGGCACAATTAGGTCTTTCACCAGCCCACCATGAGGATTGAGCTCAGATTTGGTGTCAAATAGACTTGGGAGCCGATCCATTGGTGGTTTGGAAGCTAACCAGTTTCAATAAATGCGCCATTTAGCAGGCGTGCGGGTTTTTTGCCAAACAACCACGCCTTGTGCACATATGCACGCCTTGTACGAAGCTGTTGCGCGCATGCACGCGCGTGCCCAGAGTATGTAAAGCGCCTTGCAATTTTTTGGCCATTTTGTATAGTTTTGACCCTTTTGTTGTGCTGTGGAATTAACCTTGTGCCATGAATGGCTTCTTTTCTGTGTTGACGATGCGGAGTTCTTGTCGCCACGTGCGGATGAAATTTCAGTGATAACAGATGCCCCCTGATGGATGAGGTTAGGAGCAAAATGTATAGCCGAAATCCAGCAATGTTTCTTGTATGGAGAATGGTGTTGTAAGGGAGAGAAAGAATGGGACCGTGTAGAGAAATCCATTGGAGAAGGAAGGAACCTGTAGATCTGACCTTCTACAAGGTGTGTAACAATATACAAGTGTGTACAAACGAGGCGGGCATGCCCCATGCTCGTATGATGTAACTCTGAAAAAATGTCGGAAGTGTTGGTGTAGACAACTACAGCGCCCTCGGGAGTGGAATGATAAAGGCAGAAGACAAGTCTGCAAAGGAACATACGCTGAATCAGTGGTAATGGTCACGGAGGTAAACAACGATGGTGATGTGGGTAGTGATGGCCCGACAAAGTTCAGAGGTCTTTGGTAATGGATAATAAAAACTGCAATAGTCACAAAGTAAGACCCACCGTAACATGAGAAAGTGTTGGCGTTGAATGTTATGGGGGTCAACGACATCAGGGAGGAATGGTGTGTCCCCCTGTGTCGTCCGAGATATCTCATTTGAATGGGAAATGAGAATCAAGATACTGTCACCCTTTTGGAAATGTGTGCCGATGTCGACAAAAGGAGGATGCGACTTCCAGAAGTAGAGGGCTCCGTGGAATCTACTGAGGTGAGGAGATGGAAGAGGTACATGGATGAAGTCAAGAAGTGGGAAGACTCAAGACTGCCCTTGGTTGGAGGATGCATGATATAAGGCATGGTCGCAACCATGTTGACGAGATTGAGTGTCATGGGGACGACAAGATCCGGGATAAGTTGTGCCAGAGGCGGGACAAGGTGAACAAATTCAGAGGACAAAGGTAAGTGACCTGGGTAATACTCCGAAGATATGGATGATGTCGTTAATGGAAAGTGAGAAGTAATGCTCCAACCAAGGGTGATATGGGTTGTGTGTGGCCAAAAAAGGAAAGTGGGTCACCAACGATGACGACAAAAGTAAAGACTGGAAATAAAGTTGTTTGTACAATGAATAATGAATAAATGTGGGGAATATTGACAAATACAGAAACGGGTGCCCCAGTGTGAAATGAGTGCCCCGGTGAGGGCAGCAACTTCGGGAAAACTGATGAAGGGTGGGGCCCCCATTGGCCAGTTTCTGTATGAGGTAGGTGAAATGAAGAGCGGTTCGTAGATGGGAAAACTGATGGTGGATGAAATGGAGGGTTCATGATCCTGCGGATGTGCAGGTAAAAAGAACTGAAGTAGAAAGCGATGATCTGGGATTCCATGTGGGAAATCCAGCAAAATGAGAAGAAGGAGAATGTGGTTGATCTTCAACATAATAACAGACTAATGGGACTCCCATCCCTAAAGGGAAAGAACAGCATGAGTGTCATAAGTGCAAAAAGGTGCTATGAATGGGACAACTCATGTGGGTGAGAATGCTACCGGGTGACAGTACTGAAGAGGAAACTGGAGGGGTGAGTACTGCAGAGCCGGGAATGGGTATCCTAAAGGACAATATCAGAGGGTGTGACTGGAGTGTAAATGCAATACAGTGGGAGAGACTACATGCCAGTGCCGAGTATATACCTGAAGGAAAGTTGTTGAGGGGTGATGATCAAGTACCTGCACACAGAACAACCAAATACCCAAAGTGAACAATATCTGAAGATAGTACCAAATATGAACATGTATTAGAGAAATGTGATAATGCGTGCATACCTAGTCATGATGTGCAAAAAAGGTGCCCCGGGGGCACAGGGTAAAAAGTGGTCCAGGGACAGTCATGATGTAGACGGCGGGACACTGATCCCGTGGCTGAAGACGGTTTGAAAAATGGACGCCGTGGGCTCCCGGAATGGTGAGTGGAAGTTTGGCAAAAACTCTATATATAGCTGTAGGGCCCACATTGCCACCTCATTTGTACCTGCTGCTACAGTGAGTTCCAGAGCAGATTGAGAGGAGATTGAGCGATTTCGAGAGCACGAGGCATCCGTTTCCCGGCGTGCGAGTTTCAGGTTAGTGGTCTGAACATCCTGCATAGCTATAGGTTTCAAATTTTTGGGCAGGGTAGGTACGGGGGGTTGTACAGGGGTTTTGAGGGGTTTTTTTGCTAGGGGTGGGCCCCAATGCGCGGGCGACTCAGTGAAAGGCGTGCGTGCGCGCGCGCCTGTTCACTGAATAAACGCGCATGAATGCGCGGGGGTAGGGGTTTAAGGCGCACCCTAAGGGCGCGCTTGTGGGGTAGACAGGCGCGCATGAGTGCGCGCCTGTGGGTATGACATGCGTGCATGGGTGCGCGCCTGTGGGTAGTAAAACCACACCTTGGAGGCAAGGTTTCAGGGTAGAAAAAGTAGTTGATTTGATGGATTGGGTGATTTCCTAAGCTAATATAGGATTCTGGGTTGTGTGCAGGTAGTGAGCAGTGACTATGGACGTTCGATGGCGTGAGCGAGACTGGGCACCACTACGAGAGGCGGTGACCAATGCACCGCCGACAGATCGAGTGGTAGTGAGGACGGCTTTAGCAACCAGTGGGTTGCTAAAGTTCTTTGAGTGCCCGTTGTTACGGGCGCAGGAGTATCTGCTCCAATTTCTGATCGAGATGTGGAGTCCCGATTGACACTGCTTCCTTGTGCGAGGAGAGCAGATTGCCTTCATTGTGGTGGAGGACGTATACTTTCTGACAGGGCTCCCCTTCCGGGGGACACCGTTGTCGGTGGTGCCTATGCTGTCGAGGGATGTTCAGCTGCGTACTATCGTCGAGCAATACTGCTCGAGCGAGGATTACATGACCGGGACATCAGTGAGGATCAATGTGATCGATGTTCTGCTTCATCGCTACATAGCAGTGATGATAGTACGGGTGTATGGGTCTCGAGCGCCTCACCGGATCAGTGGTGGGGAGTTGAGTTTAGTGGAGAGGGTAGTGGTGGGCCGCGAGCAGTTCGCCTGGGGTTTGACCCTACATGCACATATGATTGAGCAGCTGGACCATTTTCGGTCTACAGGCAGGGGGGAGTTCGCATTTGGCTCCATCTTGGTGGCCTTCTTCTTGGAGAGGGTGCCGATGTTTCCCCCGAGGGTGCTACTGGAGGCACCAGGGGTACGAGAGCCGCGCTTGCGGTGGTGGTCCCAGATATTAGTTCGCCACGGTGGTGGTGAAGGCGGACACTACTTCACTGCGGAGGCAGTGCAGATATGGCGGTAGATGCCACAGGTCATTTTGCAGTTCCCCTATGCTGGGGTGGATTTTCGGGGGGACCCGGAGATGGTGTTGCCTCCTGGGGAGGTGTTCGACCACAGAGGTATGTGTTGTTGTTGTGTTTTGTGATTTATGTTATACTGTTGATATATTAGTGCCGATGTTTGATGTATAGACACTGATATTATTGTTTGTTTGTTTTTTGGTGCATGTGCAGATTTGGCACCTCGCGGGCGCGAGGTGGAGCTGTATAGACCGCTAGTGCAACGAGAGGGGAGACCTTCGCATGGCGAGAGGCATCCACGGGATGAGGCTACTGGGCGACCAGCAGGGGCCGAGAGACCGGCGCAGAGGCGCTGCTTTGATGACCCTGGTGTGGGGCCATCAGATGCTCTGTCGGCGGCAGCCGGAGGAGAGCTGGAGGACTTACACCGCCGCTTTGAGGCAGTGCTGCGGGACATGTCTGAGGGAATGTGGACCCGCATCCAGGATGAGGGATTCCTAGAGTAGTGTATTGGGTTACCGACACCATGGCGAGGCCTAGTACGGTGAGCAGCTGTGGCGGCTGCGATGACGAGTGGATGTCTGCCGCCAGGGTAGGAGGGTCCTGCAGGTGCTCCACCACCACCGGCTGGAGCAGGTGGGGGAGGGCCACCACCTCCTCCTGAGGGAGGGGCAGCAGGAGGTGTGTTAGAGGCACCCTGATGTATTTTGTATTGTGTATACTGTTTTTGATTAGGCTGGTGAGCCGATTTTTGTACCATGATGTGGCACGGGCCTGCGGGCTGATGTACTTTTTGTATGTAAACATTCGGGTGGCCTAAGGGGCCCACGTATATATATGAGTATACATGTTTATTGAGATCCAAATGTGTTTTACATGTGTTTTTGGTTGGTTTTGATGATGTTGGTGTTATCTATATGTTATGATAGGTTTGTATGAGATGCTTTATGTATGTGTATTTTGATGTGATATATGCCAATCTAGTACTATGTTAGCTATTTCGTCTGTTGTTTGATTCAATTCTCTTGGAATATGTGTAAATGTAATGGAATCAAAATGTTGAGTTAATAATATAACCTGCAGGTATTTGCAAAAGAGGTATAGATTGCGTACACGGTACACATTGTTGAGTTGAAGAATGACCAGTTGAGAGTCGAGGAAAACGCTAAGGTGACGAATATGATGATGTTGGGTGTCAGTCAGGAGGCCAATGACAGTAGTGTATTCGGCTTGGTTATTGGTTGCTGGTCCTAAACATATGCCGTTGGAATGTAGCATTTCATGTGAAGGGGTGTAGAGAGCCCAAGCAGCCAAAGTGAGATTTTGTGTCCAACGGCTGGCGCCGTCGGCGTACCCAATGTGGTAATCTGGTGGGGGTGGCATCTGTCAACAACACAAAGGGTAATTTAGATGAGGGGGTAGGGAAAAAAGATTAAAAACACTAAACAAGAAATAGTAACCTAAAGTAGCATGACTACTACTAAGCGTAAAATTTCTTGAGGTATAACCCATTGATGGGTTCTTTGAGCGTGAGGCCTTCGGGGGAGGTTAGGATGTATGCACCTTTGGTGAGGCAATGTTGTATGATGTAAGGGCCATGCCAAAGTGATTCGAATTTGTCGTGGCCAAAGGTATCATGTACGATATCATAGGCTAGGACAAGGTCGCCTTCGTGAAATGATCGAAGGTTGACATGGCGATCAAAGGTAGCCTTGGATCATTTTTTAGTTTCCTCGTTGTTCTGTAATGAGGATCGACGATCCTCATCCAACGACTCCAAGTGCAGCAAGCGCTGCTCCATGGGAGCAGTGTCTGGTAATAGCTCGATGGTGGTGCGAAGGGTGGGAATTTCACACTCGATGGGAAGAGTTGCCTCGACCCCATGGACTAAGTGAAATGGCGTGAAACCCGTGGCGGTCTTCACTGCTATTCGATAAGCCCATAGTGCGGAAAATAACATATGATGCCAATTGGTTTTGTGTTTATTAACCATGTGTTGTAACATGGTCTTGAGGATTTTGTTCACTACCTCGACCTATCCGTTTGACTGGGGATAGTAAGGTGAGGCAAACTCATGAGAGAAGCCTAACCGAGATGAGAGCTCGATGAAGATCTCATTCTCAAAATGTTTCCCATGATCGGAAACTAATTGGAGTGGTACTCCGAACCGGGATATGACGTGGTTGAAGAAAAAACGCATTGTTGTGTCAATGGTGTTGTTGAAGGTGGGCATAGCTTCAGCCCATTTGGTGAAGTAATCAACAGCGACAACAATGTATTTGTGACCATTGCTGGAGGGGGGATTACAAGTCATAAAGTCAATGCCCCATTTACAAAAGGGGCCTACAGTAATGACAGGGTGAAGAAGAGCGGGGGGAGCGCGGGCTTTGTTGGCATAGAGATGACATTGCTCACAACGTCTCACGGCATGAATGCAATCATGAAACAGGGTAGGCCAAAAGTAACCGGCCCAGATAATCTTTTGAGTCATGGCAATGCCCGAAAGATGGCCCCCACAAGCGCCGCTGTGACAGTCGTTTAAGACTCTGTCGGCCTCATCAATAGTCAGGCAACGACGCAGAATGGTGTCGACGCCCCGCCGATATAGAATGTCTTCAATGAGGAGATAGTGGGGGGCCTGATGGCGAATGCGGCGACGATCATCTCGTGATAGGTGGTTACCGAACTTTTGAGTTTGTAGGTAGATGAGAAGGTCGCCATACCAAGGATCATCAGAAGCAATGTAAAAGAGATGTTCGTCGGGAAAGTCCGTATTGACGGGTGCACTGGGTGTGTCAGAGGGAAGGGTCATGACAAGTTCATCAAGAACGAGGGCCTTCTTACTCTTTGGTGTCGAGAACTCGAGGTCGTATTCCTGAAGGATAACGATCCATCGAGCGAATTTGCCGTTAACTTGGCGACGGCTGAGCAAATATTGTATAGGGTTGGAATCTGCGACGACCTTGGTGGTGCGAAGCAGAATGTAATGGCGCAGTTTTTGGACTGTGAGGACAACTACAAGAGCCAATTTCTCTTCATGTTTGTACTTCAAGGGTGGTCCTGAGAGGTTCTTACTGACGTAGTAAATGACTTGTTCACGATTGTCATCTCCGAGCTAGACGAGGACGCCAACTACTGATACAGCTGATGCTGATACGTAGAGGATGTAGTCGTGATTGTAGTCAGGTGCACTAATCAGAGGTGTGTTGGAAAGTGCTGCTTTAAGATCGTCAAACGACTATTGGGCATAGTCGTCCCAATGAAAAGGGATGTCGTGACACAGTAAGTGAAGGAAACCATGTGTGCATATGGCGTAATCAGGAACAAAGCGCCTGAGAAAGTTGGCTTTGCCCTGTAGACTCTGTAGTTGTTGCAAATTCTGAGGAGGTGGAATTTCGGTGATGGCTTGGACCTTGAGGGGGTCTACGGTGATACCGCTTTGTGAAACAATGAAACCGAGAAGGCGCCCTGTGGTGAAGCAGAACACACACTTGAGAGGGTTCAAGCGAACGTTGTACTAACGACACTGTTGAAAGATGATTCGTAAATCATCGAGGTGTTGTGTGCGTTTCTTGGAGCGAGCAGTGACTCCAAGTAGGCTAGGATGATTGCAGCCAGATCGTGAAAGATGTATGTCATGGCCCGCTGGAAAGTGGCACTGACGTTTTTGAGGCCAAAGGGCATGACACGATATGCAAACGTACCCCACGGGGTAATGAATGCGGTTTTACATTGATCGGCGGGGTGAATTTGAATTTGGTTATAGCCAGAGAACCTGTCCATGAAGGAGAGAGCCTCGTGGCCGGCACAATCGTCGATGATATGATCAATGAAAGGTGTTGGAAATTTGTCTTTGGGACATGCGTTGTTGAGATCGCGAAAGTCGGTGCAGATGCGGATAGACCCCTGTTTTTTGTCGATGGGTACAGGGTTGGAAACCCATGACGTATAAGCGATGGGGTAAATGAATCCAGGCGTACGCAATTTGTCAATTTCGGCTTTGATAGCCGCGGCCTTGGATGGGTGTAGCAGTCGTTGTTTCTGGCGAACTGGTGTGATGTCGGGCCAGGTGTCGATGCGATGTTCGACGATAGAGGGGTTGATGGCCGTTATCTCCGTGTATGACCAGGCGAAGATATCCCTAAATTTCTGGAAGAGGGCTTTGTATGCAGTGATTTCCTCAGGAGTACAAGCATCTCCTATGATGATTTCTTCGACGATGCCCGGTTTGATGGAAATGTCGATTTTGATGGTGGGGGAAATGTTATCCAGATTACCTTCTTCGAAAGCATCAGGTGCAGGAATGGGATTGTTGAACCAATCGATAGGCCCTGATGGGATAAAATATTTGGTTTCGACCGCGTAAACGGGATTGTGACTAGGAGGCATAAGGGCTTCTTGTGGAAGGAAGAGAGCACGATGATGTAACACGTCCCAGGGAGAGTCCGGGCATTGTAGCTCTTCCAGTATGTCTTCATCATATTGGAAACAATGGGAATATAATGGATCATGAGGAGTGATCTCTGTGACAGTGTGATTGCCCCTTGCTATAGAAACAGAGGAGCTGAGGATAGGAGAGGGTGAGGGTTCACTCGACATAAACCATATATTGAGGTACTGAGGGGTACCCGTGGTGGTGGGATGGATAGTCTCCGTAGAGGAATGAGCAGGAGAGTTGGGTGGGTTATGGGGTAAATCCTCAGATATGCCATCTAAGAACCATGGAGGCGTAGGGAGTGCCTCGGGCTCAGGAGAGATCATATAGAGCTCTTCAAGTGGCGAAGATATGTCAATGATTGCCTCTGTAGGTGGGTGAAGCAAGGCTAATTGATGTTGCCGATATTCGATGATTATCGGACATTGGTATGTAAAATGATCCAACGAATCGCAAAGAGAGCAAGGGCATCTCATGCGTTCATTGACTGAAGTAGTGACATAGCGAATATCAGTGATAGGTGTTGTGGATGACATCGTCGGGCGTGGATGGTTCTGAAAGTCTCGGCTTACGATAGCTAATGCCTGTTGGAAACGAGGCAGTGCTAGACAATGATGGGTGTAATGACCATTCTTAGAATAGATGGCACACGCGAATTTGGTCTTCAACCCTTTACTACTGGAAGGTTGAGTGGTAGTAGTAGTAATGGGGGTTGAATTAGGGGGAATCAAATTCCTTAATTCCAGTAGTGATGGGAAGTTGTTGGTTTGGTGACCCTCTTTGTCACACAAGGCGCAAGGTGGTGATATGCGTGGAGGAAGTGGAGCTGTGGGCTCCTTCTTTGCTCTCCTACCCCCAGTTGTAGCAGGGGGAGTAGGAAGTATGGGAGTAGTGGGGGCATTGGGAGTAAGAACATGAATCATCATGGGGAGTCCTGCTTGTGGGCGAGGGACCATCTCAGGTGGATGTAAGTACCACACTGGGATTGCTAACACCATATTGGGTAGTGTGAGCCTTGCGGCGACCTGGAAAGCTTCAATATTGGGTGGAGGGTAAAAGAAGGGAATTTGAGTGAGGGGTCGGGGAACTGTTTCCCAAATAGGACTAGGCCCTTGAGGGGATGTGGATTCATGGACTATTGGTGTCGACGAATGTGCAGGAGGCTCTTGTGGGAGTGGTGTTGCGACTGTTGAGACATCAGGAATGACTGAAGCCTCCTGAGGAGGACTAACATCCTCTTGGATAGTTTCTTTAGAGGAAACAACGCATACTTGGCTAGGGGGAAGGAGTGGTGGTGTTGCATGGTACGTCCCTAACAAGGATGGATCTTTGAAAATACTAGGACCCATCTCAATGAGTGGATATACGTCTTTGTTTGAATGGATGAGAGGAAGGATGTTATCGAGATTGGCAGATGGGTTAGGTTCGTAATGTGTGACTTGGTTGACGGTCACTATCTTCCTGTTGTGGGGGAACATAATTGTCCGAAAGACGGATGATGCTACTACCTTCATAGCATACATGTAGGTACGGACAAACAAGATATTGTAATCAAGTAGAGCATCGATAACTTCAATGTCTATCAGAATGGTTTTGCCCCCGAGTTCTACGGGGACATTTTGGAAAATCCCTTCAGGAGATGATGGTCGTCCGTCATAGGCTCGCAATGTGATGGCGGAGGGTAAGAGTTCTAGGGATCCAAGCTTCTGC
>ML789205.1:722096-742341 GCA_009831015.1 Picea engelmannii | reverse complement strand
AAAGGGTCCTCTTTATTAAATAAGGCCCACTAGGTAGTTGGTACTCATTAATGATGGGACCACAATTAGTTAAGGTTTTGATATCCAAAATCTATTTAAAGAGATAGGACGATAATGCATGTTTTTCCAAGTATTGCTATATTTGGAGATTTCCTTAGTGAAAGTTTACCCCACCTCAAGAGACAAGTGATCATTTCTTTCATTCTTTTGATATATCATTAATATAAGGGTATATTCCATATATTTCATCTTATTTGTCTCTGTTATTTGTTTTTTTCATCTATAATCTTTGTATACATAGTTTTTGTTTCAAACTTAAGGGTTAGAGAACACTACAACTGGTATCATAACTCTTTCCTGAGCCAACATGCCTCCAAACTTTAGTAGTTTTTTTTTTTAGTCTAGAGACATGTTTAAACATATTTAAATAACACAAAGATATTTTATTCAATGGGTAGAAATAAAATCAAGGAATAATACATTCATAAAGTACAACTTATGTTGCTTGGTTGGACACCCTTATAAGTTCTATTAGTACATCTTATAGTACCACTACATCAAAAAACATGTGCATAAAAATTTGTCTTCCACATACCCTTAGGTATATTTAAATCCATTTAGGTGAACATGAAACCATCCTTACATAAAACTATGGTCATCATGTTGCGACAGTTTAATCAAAACAACACTCAGGGATATCATTATCATGCATCAAGATATCGAGTACTACAACTAAGGGTACACTATATCTTCCTTAGTCTTTGATGTGAAAGATTAAACCAAGTAATATTGTTTGAATCCCTTCGGTATATCAATTAACTATAGCACTTGACATAGGACCCTATAAAACCTATCCTTTTCAGTTATCCCATGAAATTCCTGCATCTTTGCATCTAGAAGGAATTTGGAAATTTCGTAGATGTAGTAATATTCGGTAGGCAGTAATACTCCCACTAGAATTAAAAAACAAATCTAGTTCTTACCAACACCATTCTGGGAGATATATATCAAAATTGTCCTTGTGTTGTGTTGATCAAGTCAACATACTTCTCTATAAACCATTTTTGTTTGGACCCAACAATACAGAGTTGGTGGTATATCACACAGGACATCTCTAGACCCACTAATTGCATTTCTATAAATATGGTTTAACATTTTGATGAGAACTTATGTGGTCCCATGGTCCACAATCATAACATGGAATCCATGGAGAACCAAAACAAGGACCCACACAAGCAACACCAACACTTTGAAGGTAGTGTTTCTACCATTGATGCTTCAACCAAGGATCGCTTTGGAAAGATGGAGAATTAAGGCCTAATATTGGGATATATACATAAAAACTTCTATATTAATATGATAAATCCACAATTTGATCCAACCAAGGGGGAATGTTAGCAAAAAAAGGGAAGGATAGTCATACACGCTTTACAGATATCCATCACCCAATATTTCAAGATCATAATTCTTGACACCACTTTCCAAAGGTAGATGTGAACAAGTTTCATTGTTTTGATCCCCTAGGTCGGGTTACCAAAATGATTAATATTCCTCTTTCCATGGAATTATTGATAACCTACAAAAAATAAAAGTGGGGGTATTATATTTGGGTTTAGAATGTTGGCAATGGTGGAAATAATATAAGAAAAATCATGGAGGCTACATTGCTTGGACCCAGTTTGTGAAAGTCCTTTACACTTGTTTTCAACATAACACTCACTATCTAGGACAACTAACAAGATTATGCCAAAAAGGCACAATTACTGGCTATATTCCAACCTTTGAGAAATTGGCGATCCATGTAGAGGACCTATTCGATTCATTTTTTAAAAGAAATGTTTTGTTATTTGTTTCAAGGAAATTAGAGCACACATCATGATGCAGTGCCAAAACACATAGTTAGAAGATTGTGAAAGAGATGAAGGAGATGAGATGGTGATAAATGCCCAAACCAAGAAAACTTAATTGACTACTTGCATTGTCCTTCCCTTGCAAGTTACCCATAGCCCCTCCAACTCTTAGCCATTGAGAATCTAAAAGTTGTTTCACGAAGAGGTGATAGAATGCCAATGCTTCAAACTTTGACATAATTATGATGACTGGTATTTCAAAGGGAACAATTGTAAAGAACAAAAAATATTTCAAATGGATGTATCATGACAAAGCCATTTAAAACACATCTCAATAAAGCCCACTCTTACAACAAATTGGAAGATGTCACCACTCCCACAAATGAAAAACCCACCTCGCAAGATCCTTGTAAGGAACCCAAATCTCTCTACTTTATCAAGTTCCTTTGCTCCCCAAACCTTGAAGTTGACTAGTTACATAAAGAACTAGAAAGCAATTGTATTGATTGATATCAACATCAAGCACTAGTTAGTTGGTAGTCCTTAATACTTGGACCAAAATTAGTTAAGGTTTTTCTATTGAAAAACTATTTAAACAACTAAGAGGATAAAGAATGTTTTGTGAAATAAAAGTGAAAATTTCTTTCTTTCTTTTGATAAATCATTAATACAAGAGTATATTCTCCATATTTCACACATGTGTTTTAAGATCCAAAAGTAATATATTTGAAAACTTAAAAATTCCTAATCCAAAAGTGATATATTTGAAAACTTAAAAATTCCTAAATCCCTTGATCAATGAAATTGACGCTCCAATCATTGATTCCTTAGCTTTTAGCATCCATCTCATGAAACCAATCCATGTTTTTGTCCATGTTTTTGAGTCTTATATAAATTATGTACGCACATATAAAAATTTAAATTCACATTTTTGGGACAATAAACTATGTATTTGGATCCAAATGCATTCTTGAAATCCTAACCCATGAAATTGTGCTTGCCCAAACTCTTATGCAGGGTCCATTATTCATCAATAAGCAATCCATGGTTCAAATAATGTAATTGATTTAGAGATAGACTTCATAAATGGTTTTACTTAGGGATAGATTTGATGTCAAATCCATCTATATGGCATGAATCAAGGCTCAAAAATCAATTCAAGAATTTCGAATGCCTACATAAATGTATGTAGACATGCATGCCTATATGTGCTTATGTTTATGTGATTATTATAATATTATTTTTGTCATTATCAGTTGATGTGGTCTCTCTCCATTTTATTGTACCTATATCTTTATGGAAGAAGACAATTATTTTTAATAATAACAAACAATTCTGCTATACAAATTTGGTTTTGGTTTTAATGTAAAATTTAGTTTTTAATGTACAAGGAATAGAATTGAAAAAGTTTTTTTTAGACTTTTTCCAAGAAAAAATTCCTCAAATTTATAAAGTGTATAAATTCGTTTACAAAAGAAATTGCTGCGAGCTTGTAGTAGTCAAAATCTGCGCCAACAATTGGGACCAATACAAACAAAGTCAAGCTAAGCTAGCATGAAGACTAGACGAACAGTGCAAGAGGGAAATCTGTGGCGAGGCTCAAATTGTCAAACTTTTCAATGGCTGTCCGCAAATCTTCAGCTAAAGAGGGACAACCGTCATCGTTGAAAAATATTGATGGAGGATGTGGGACTCTCTATCCCATTTTTGCAGTGGAAGACTGAGAGCCTCCCCACCACTTCATTTAGTGCTCTCTTAGAGAGAGCATCCGCTTCCTGTTGAGTGATCTAGGAATGTGGTGGAAATTGATGTCGGAGAAGTGTTCGGAGAGATTCCTCGTAATTTGCAACCAACCTTCGATATGGATAGAGTGGAGCTTGCACTTTTGAGTTATCGAGTCGATAATAACTCTTGAGTCGCCTAGTACAAGTAAATGGTTGATAGACCACAAGGCAACAAGAATGAGGGAGGCCCACAAACCCATGAGCTTGACCTTTGTATTAGAACCCACCCCACAATTTAAAAACCACTTTGTGACCCTCGACCGGTGGTGGTCATTACGAGTTTTTCTTAAACTTGATGTATTAAGAATAAACCCAAATCTATCTGAAAATTTATTAAACTTTTAGAAGGAATAAAAACATATTCAAAACAGAATTTTTAATATTTAATACATATTAAATTATATATATATATATATATATATATATATATATATATATATATATATCAAAACATAAAATACAAAATAATCGATGTTGGTATTCAATTAGTGTGTAGAACCTTAACTCATTATCATATCATTCATTTAAACGGCAGTATGTAGCATATAATAAATGTTTATCAGTATGACTAAATTAAAAATATTAGTTTTTGGTGGGTATAAGATTATGGTCTTGGTTAGCTGTTTTAAGAAATGGTTTTTTTAGTCGGAATCTGGTTATATAAATTTATATGAATCATTATTTTTTGTTGTTTAGAATCTATTTTTGAATGCAGAAATCAATTCAGCGTGCTGAAAAACTCCCAGAACATTTGGATTTTACAGAAATAATCACTTAAATCTACAAATCCAACAATTTCTAACAGGATTTCAAACAAACATCCCCAAAAAATCTTCATTTTATACAACTAAAATTATTATCCCTGTTGTAAGTAAAAACGATGCCATACATGTTATCAGAGAAAAACATACGCATTTATTTAATTATATGACCAACCCTGTCAAATTATTGTCCCTGTTGAAAGTAAAAACGATGCCATATGTTATCAGAGAGAAACATACACATTTATTTATTTATTTATATGACCAACCCTGTCCTGTTCTTAGAGGCATTCGATTTGGTCTTCTCTCTGCCATATATATTCTTCTACTGCTCAGTACGTATATCATATATATACTTCTGCTGTTCAGTATATATATTATATACATACACACACAATGCTACACCATATATATAATACACATACTGAACTGCATAAGTATATATATAATATACGTAATGAACAGTGAAAAAATATATAGATGCCAGAGAGAAGAGCAAATCCAAACAGGACAGTACTCGTTATATATATATATATATATATATATATATATAACACTTTATGCATACTTACTCAAGTTGATCTTCTCCTCTCTCTTTTCCTTTTTCAAGTTTCAAATGCTTTACTTACCCTTTTAAACGTTTATGGGATATATAGTATATTTTTGTATGCTTTTGAGACAATGCAAGGCCCACCTGCATTTGGACAGAGAACTTTATTCCTGCAAATTCCTCCATACAGAAACTTACAAAATATCAGAGAAACTACTTTTTATGCTTTCTCTGTATTCATGTGTGACCTTCATCATTATCATAATTAGAAATTCATTCTACAGGATACCACCTTACTGACAAAGTAAAAGTAACAGCCCACTCTCTCGGGATCGCTGGCTTACCAAATCCCACCGATTATATATATATATATATATATATATATATGGTGGTGATATACATAAAAAGAATCAGAGTTTTGTCCACGCACGTGATGTGGGCACATATGAACAGCCATTATTGGTACCCAAGTTTGAAAACTTCGAAACTCTAAACTAGAGAGAGGGAAAAAAACATTCTTCTCTGGAATCACAGCAGATACACTGTTGAAAATTTCGAAACAGTAAACTAGCGAGGGAGAAAAACATTCTCCTCTCGAATGACAGCAGACATACGGTTGATAATGTGATGATAGTGTCGATAAGGGAAACAATATTAAAAACACAATTCAATATATGTTGTTTATATATATATGGCCAGATCCCTCCACTGCCAAGTAGTTGGCTCTCCACTGTCAAGTAGTTGGCCTTTTGTTATGAGGTTGTGGGTTCAATTTTTTGGGTTCGTTAAGATTAGTTGGAATTAGGTGTATCGTTAGAGTTTCTTGTGTGGCATCCTGACTAGCCTAATATACCCCTAAGGGTGGGTAGATAGATAGTGATCATGTTACTTTTATATATATATATATCCTACTAACTTCATAAGGATATTTGAAAAAAGTGAAAAATATGCATTTAGCAATGATTATCCTCATGCTCGTTGTTTTTTGGGAGTATTTTTCTTGTAAAAAGTATAAACTTTTTCCCAAAAGCAAAATATAAAGTTATCATATGGGTTAAAAGTATAATGTTATTTTTGAACATGTACATTTTTTAGTAGGAAAATTGATTAGATAAATGCAATGATTATCCTCATGGTCGTTGTTCTTTTGGGAGAGTACTTTTTTTTTTTAAGTATAAACTTATCATATGGGTTAAAAGTATAATGTTATTTTTGAACATGTACATTTTTTAAGCAGGAAAATTGATTAGATAGATGCTTTGGTGACTGAATTCAGGTTTAGTTTTTCAACAATGCAGTTTGGTTAAGTCTAAGCAATGCAAGTCTCAAGAATTTTGTCTACAGACTTGGCATTATGGAGTTTTCTATTATTTGAAAATCTGTAATGTCGGCAATGAATTCTCATAAAAGTGTTGTCACTTTTTTTGTGATGATTACTGAAAGAGGTTTATTAGAGATGTAATCTTTTTATATTTACTAAATAAAGAGTAATCTGCTTGTTTAGAAAAGTTTTAAGATCGTTTCTCCTTTAATAAAAGCTATTTAACAAAAACTATCTTAAAAGACACAACTTAACCAAAATGGATCAATAGATCCCTTCAAGATGATAGGATGTCTAGGAACCTTTCCACAATATGTCAGAAAAATTTAGCATAAGAGGTCGAGTTTAAATACAGATTATAGCATGATAAGATTCAATTTATGTACATCATTTTAACGGGCATTGAACAAAAAAGGCACAAAAATATCACTCCCCATCACATTTGTATTGAATAGTACACAAAAGTCACCAGAATATCACATGCCAATGCCAATATCATTTTCATTTTCATGGAAGTGGGAATGTAGGGAACTTATCATTTTCCGTGAGATATTTTTGGGATGGACTTCAACATATTATCTTGTGTTACATTTCCTTTTCTTTCTTACCGAATAACTATTTCAAATTAACAAAGCATGTTTCCTACATGTCTTGGAAGTTTAATAGTTCGACAGTGTTGGGAAAGGATATTTATGTGATTCTTGATTCTTTGAGCATTTTTCTTGGTAACATAAATAAGTTATGTTTTTATTTCCAACTTTCGACCATGAACTTATGGATATGACTACTCATTGTTTGTAGTATTCCAGATATAAAATGGTATGTAGAATATAAATGTCTTAGCTAGAAATGGTATAACAATAATTATATAACTAGAACAATATCAGAATAATATCTGAATAACATGAGAAAGAGCACCTTGATTAATGATAACAATGTTTCCTTGCCTCTTCGAGGGGGAAACCTCAAGTAGAGCGGAGCTCTATTACAATAGTATACAAGAAAAAACTTCTCATACCCTCTACTCCTATTTATACTAAATCTGTCTATCCAAAAGAATAATCGAGAGGAAGATCCTTCTAGAAGCAGAAGCTTTTATTAGGTCTTCTTACATTTGACTTATTCTTCCTTATTTCTAGGAATTATTAATATTGACCTTTATTACATGGAAATATATTATTCTACCTATGCGAGGGGTTAGGGAGGTTAGGTCCTTAACATGTCCTCCCCCTTAAAAGTAGCCTTGTCATCAAGGCTTGAGATGAGGAAATTGCTGCAAAATGGTAGTTGGTTCCCAAGTGGCATCTACTAGAGTTATATCTTTCCATTGGACTAACACTTCCTTGATGGTGCACTGACACAGATGAAGCTCACATTGGTCTAAAAATTCTCGTGGTTGCAACCAGATAGATCCTTCTTCATCCAACTCGAGAAGGTTGGTCTGATTTTGGCACTTAGTTCCAATCACCTTCTTTAAGAAGGAGACACGAAAAGAAATATGAAGCTTAGAATGAATACGAGAAGCTAATTGATAGGTCAGTTGTCCCACACGCTTTAGAACAATATAAGGACCAAACAATTTGTGCACCAGTTTCTAACAATGCTTGACCTTGAGGGAATTTTTATTATAAGGTTGGAGTCGAAGAAACACCTGATCTCCTTCAACAATTTGACGTTCAGAGTGAACTTAATATTCTTGTTGCTTCATGCAATTCTGGGCCATGACCAAATTCTCTTTAAGGGTACGGAGAATAGTCTCTTCAATTGTAAGTGTTTGGTCAACCTCCAGGACCTTCAAGACACCAGGAAAGTATGAGAGAAGTGAAGGTGTCTTTTGTCCATATACTACTTCAAAAGGAGTCATGCGGGGTAGTTATATGTTAAGAAGTGTTGTACCACCATTCAGTTACTAGTAACCATTGAGGTCACTAATTTTTCCTTTCTGATGAAAAACACCTCAAATAGGTTTCCAAACACTTGTTGACGACTTCATTTTGACCATCATTCTGGGGATGATAAGTTGTGCTGAGATGGAATTGGGTGCCCTATATCCTGAACAGTTCTTGCCAAAAATTGCTGGTGAAAGTGGGATCTTGATCAGAAACAATAGAATGAGGCATGCCATGAAGCTTGACGGCCTGGTCCATAAAACGTTGAGCCATGGTGGAGGTTGTAAATGGGTGTTGAAGAGAACAAAAACAAGAATACTTGGAAAGACGATCAACGACCAGCATGATGACTGATTTATTGTCCAATTTAGGTAATCCAATAATAAAATCCATAAAGATATCCCTCCAAATAGTAGGTGGAATCGGAAGAAGTTGTAGTGTGCCAGGAGATTTGACTGTTTCTCCCTTGTTGCGTTGAAAAACATCACACTCTACCACCAAATTGTGATTGTCCTATATGTTAGCACCAGAAGTCACCTCTAGATTGTAGTAGAGGTAAGCTCGATACCCATCAGTGTTGGGGTGGATTTTGGTTTAAATGTGGACGGTTGATGGCCAAAAATCGACAACATGAATCAACACAGAACTGGACGGGAAATGTATAGGGAAGTGAGGGCCACATTAACTTCAGTCTAGAAATTTAGTTAAAGCTAGAGAAGAGGGAAGACTTAGGAGAAGGGGTGAAGGAGACTTCTTTGGGCATCAGGCCTTCCAACAACTCATAGAAGAGAACCCAAGCTCAAGAGAATTATTGAGCTCAAATTCAGACACCGAAATATGTCTACGAGGGACACAATTAAAACTGCAATATGATCAAACCTTCATCATCCTGCAACTGCAACAACTTGACTAGATCCTCCATGCCCGAGCCATTCAATGTGAGAAGGAAAAGATAACAAAAGGAAATGAATAAAACTAACCATGTTACTGCTATAATCAAACCTCTATTACAATAGTATACCCTCGTCTGGATCATCCATGCCTGAGTGTTTTAAAAAAAAATTACAGACAAAATGGAAAGAAGGAATCTGACTTCTATTAACATGAAAGTCTCAAGTCCATTACATAACCACAGAACAACTATGGCAAAACAAAATTATAGATTGGGAGATCTGCTCAACAAAAGACCTCTTACAAAATGGCAGAACTCCACTCTTATACTCAAACAATTTTGTTCCTGCAGCAGAGGCATGTCTGGGTCTTCACATTAAGGGATTTACATCTACATGCTTCCTGTCAGACTATGCATACAGTCTCCTATTAGAAGCAATCTCTGTCAGACACAATCGTGTTTCAGGAAGGCTTTCCAGCTGAGTTGACCTGCTGACGGTCTTTTCTAGGGCTTTCCATTTATGGTGCAAGTGATGCTCAATCACCAAAAACCAAACTCAATAACTTCCTCCTCGGGATCGGGAAGACCCAAGTCAACATTGTACCTATTGAATTTGGTGACCTCTATGTTCTTCCATCTGGAGCTGAGTTGGATGTTTGTAGGGATGGCCAGGAAGTCGTGGACATGGATCAGGATCTAGCGGAATGATGGAGTGATGGGAAGACTACTGGGTTGTATGATGGCCAAGTGGAGGAGACACGGTGGAAGGGGAGAAACCATGGGGAAACATAGGAAGGAGCTGAGGTGTAATGGGACAAAGGTGGTGTGGAGCGAAGTGGTACAGGTGGCGGGAGATGAGAAGGGAAGATACGATAGGTGAGACAGTGAATGGAGGACAGGTGTGAGGGAATGAAAGATATAGGGGAGTGCGAGATGTGGTGTACATAAGAGAGAGGAGTGGGGGACAGCTTCTAGAAGGATGGTTGTGGGGTGGCCACTTCTTGACCTAAGATAGGGCATAATATGCACATGCGCATATCGAGGCTGTGAAAAGTTGTTTCATTCTTCCCCGCTTTTAGGCCTGATGTGTGTCTCCGGATGACATGTAGCACCTCCAAAAAAACCATGGTTTCTTCCTAGCATTCTCTATATTTTTTAATGACCATGCATGATGAGGCCCTGATATGGCCAATGACCATCAATCTAGAGTGTGCAGATCTCAGCCGCCCAAATCTATGTGCCTCCTATCACAACACGCCAAACGGTCACATCAACTTCAACGGACTTAGGATAAGAGCCACTTAGTGGGTTTTTGAACCCCATTCTTCGCATTTTTCCACCCAAGGGACAAATCTAGGAAAAAATCTACCTTGCAAGAATATGTGATAACATTAGGATCCATAGGGGATAGAGTCCTCCCTACAAACCTCTAAGATCTCCTTTTGCAGTTCCAGTCGCCTTTCTGTTGGATTATGGAGTCGAGCTCAAAACAACCTATTGAGTATTATATGCCAAAAAATAATATGACAACAAACATACAAGGCTCCAAGGAGCTTATTTATGTACAATCCTAACTAATCAAACTTTACATGGTGCTAAAAACAAATTTCCACCATAGCCAATCAAGTGACTTCCTGAATGGAAGTTTCTTTACTCCATCAGTGATCTCTACAAGATGATGCAACCTTGACAGCATAATGGTTACACCCTTCAACTCCTCTTTAAATGATGAATTTGATATAAAATAAGGCGGCTCCAGAGAATGAAGGAAATTCCACTCCATGTACTCGTTGACAAGCTCATAGAATGAGTGGAAAATTTTGTGAAATTTTTAGTAGAAAGCCTACTCTGCTCCATAGTTTCTCATATAGGGCTGAATATCATTGGTAAGCACATGCGAATGGGAAGCTGATACAAGATGTTTTTCCTTATATGATTGTTATTGGACTAATCGATAGGTGCGAACACTAACATATCTCCCTAGATCCACCTGGATCTAGAAAAAAACAGGACAGGACATGACTCTTTCCCTAAGTTATGACCATTGAATTAGCTAGTAGGGAGGAACAAGTGACATACCTTTGTATCGCTTCCTAGGGTCTTTGTTGCTCCCACTTCGCTCTGGTGCTCCCGTGAGGTCAAGACCAAGACAACACAAACCAACCAAAGTGACGACAACAAAATATATTCAATCGTCAACTTATGTGTATGATCAAGGAATTAAACAATAAAGTAAGAATGACTTTATGGGAAAAGGACATGTCGCTGTATCATATTAATCGAAAGTAGAAGATACAACCTGATCACCTTGATGTCGCAAGCTTCCTTTCGGTGAATCTTGGTTCCAACACACACACTTGCTCGATCTTTGTATGAAGAAGATTCAATTCCTCTTGATAGACTTTCTAGTGTCTCCAAGCTCCTGTTAAAGCTAGGTCCTCCACACAATTCCTTCACCAATTCTCCAATTAATCTTGCTTAACCTTTTCCATGAGAATCCCATCAATATACAGGAGAGGATGATATGGTTACTTGGATAAGAATGATCCCACAATATGAGGGAAACCAGTAAAAAGATAACCATTCGAATGCCAACCCATTCTTTAGAAGATTCCCTTCTAGAACCATCGAGACTTCATCTTTTTCCAAGCTTGAGAACAAGTTCGCACCCTATCTATGTAGCACAGTGCAAGAAGTTTTCACCCTAGCTAAAGGTAGCCTGCGAGAATGAGTCATTCTCGCATCCTAGGATATAAGCAACCTGTGAACTCTCTTCAAAAATATGTTTTCTGGGAAGAGATGAATGTCATTTTTCTCAAGAGAAAGTTCTTATTAGGAGCCTAAGTACACCATCATCAATACACCATCAAGATGACCAAAATTATGGGTAACAAAATGCCCCCCAAAGTATGAGGCCGAAATCAGTGACAACCAGAATACTTTGTAAACTACGTGTGTGTGTCAAAAACTAGGAGCGAACCTAATTGGAAACCTGCAAACAACTAAGCATCTGCAAAATATCATACTAGTTCTGAGGTAGGCATTCTGATACTCAAATCACAGACGGAGGACATTATAGGCATAGGTCATGCCCACCAATCATACACTGTGGATCCATGCTATCAAAATATAGCATAGCCACCAGGAATACATTACGGATCTAGGCAAGAAAATTCAAATTGAGACGACATAGTCATGAGACATACAAAGTGGATCTATGTGTTGCAAATTATACATATTCTATTGCAACCTGGACAAAGAGATGATATCCAGGGTCTTCAATCTTGTCGCCCAAAAGTATGAATCTAACCATGTGATTACATGTGTTGAAGTCGAACATGGTAGAAACCACTTGATTACCGGTCATTGATGAAACCGTTAACAAGTGCGAGGGAAATCACCATTAATGTCAATGACTCCCAAGGTACACTAGTACAATCCTTCGAATGTGAATGAATGAGTTGAGGTCGAACATCCGAAGGAATCTTTTGATCAGGGGTCAAGGATGTAAACCCACTGTCGAAAGCGAGGAAACCTACCATTGACGCATGCAGGTTCCAAGGTACAAAATAATTTCTAAGTCTTGTTTCTGAATAATGAGCTGAAGTCGACGGAACAAAACTCGTCACAGGAGGGCCTTAATGTATCCCCCATTAATGAAATGAAATGAGTAACAGATTTTGAAGGTGAAATAGAGTATGATGTAAGTTGGACTGGACACAGGGAAAGCCAACATGAAGAGAATGGACAACTGCAGATGGTCGACTCAATAGAGGTTTCAAATGAACTTCTAATGAACATATGAATGACACAACCAATGATTTGGCAACATTAACTTAGAGACGACGCAGGGTATGACCTTGTAGCAAATCGAATGAGAGACAAATGGATTTCCCAAACTGACTTCAAATAATGAATAGGGGGGTGTCATGTTCAAGAGAGACACTTACTGCCAATTAATATGAATATGAGAACACATCCCTTTCCCAAATTTTCCCCCACCATTTCTAGCGAATACCTCTTTATTTTTATGCAAGCTTGAGGAGTATAGCATATGCTTGTTTATATAAGCTTATCCTTTGGATAAATCCTTCGGATTATGTTTAACGAACCCTAGGAAGGAGTGGTTCAGTCCCATGACGGGTCTGTCGATGTTTGTTTAATGAGTCCCAAGATAGAAAACTCGAAGGTTTTTTATGATTATAGAGTCTGGAAAAACACTTAAAAGAGAACTCTCTCAGTTCTTTTTTCGTAAAATAGTCTGATGAGACCAAAAAAGAGATAAATTATCACCCAACAGATGCTTTCTTCATATACTTTAACAAGTGTGAAAATAGCAAGGTCGCTTGGCAATATTTTCATGTTTAGAGAGTCTGAAAAGAGCTTAAAGAGGACTCCAAGGGGGTTACTTTTTTGTATAACCTTGTTGAGCCCGAATAAAAGTGTGCTCAATCGTGTTCTCATGTATTTTCGAGCATGAGAACGGACAAAGACCAAGCTCGAGGTTTTGTACAAAAACCATAAAAAATAATCAAAACATGCGATGAAGAAGAAAAAATATCTGCATCCTTGTGCATGAACATCAAAGTCTTTACGCCTGCAAAAGTTGTACTCAAAAGGGCATTAGGCATTAGGTTTTAATAAATAAACTATTATAAAATCCAATAACAAATGGTAAAAGTAAATATAAAGTGGTAAAAGTTCTTTTTACCATAACCCTTTTAACTTTACCACTATTTGAGCCCAAAACCCCTTTTTTGCCCTTGAATTTCGACACTTGATTGCAGGAGTTACAAGCATCCATTCGACAAACCATCTCTGGCAGTGAGGTAAGCTCTTTGTTCTCTACCTTTTCATGGTTTGATTTTTCATTTTCATTGGAAAAAAACATCGTTTTGAGTTTTTTTGGGGGGTTATTGTTGCGCTCAGCCATTCTCGTAGGCCAGCCACATAGGACCTGCGAGAATGGATCATTCTCACAGGTGAGCCCAAAGGCACCTGCGAGAACCTCGCACTATACCTAAAGGGAACCTATGAGAACTGCCAAGTGGAATTTTTTTTTTTAAGTTTTTCTCAATGAAAAGATACCAAGTGTTGAATAGAGTTATTAACTTTCTTCTTATGCTTCTTATGTAGGTATTTGGCCATCACCATGGTTCTGGAATGGCGTGAAAGGGAGCACGAAGAAGATGATTCCATTTCCATAAATCATCCGGCCACCATTGTCGCTTTACGAGACTATGGTATTCTAAAATTCTTTCGTATCTCGGGCATGAGGGCCCAAGTCAGGTTATTAGAGTACCTTATGAATATGTGGGATCCTGACCAACAAGTATTCCATGTAGGGGTCCACACATTGTCCTTGGATATTGAGGACATTTACTTCTTGACAAGACTGTCACAGTGTGGGTACCATGCGAGCCTGACTGGTAGCAAAGGTGGTGGGTTGTCCATGAGTGAGTACTACCGCTTGCACTATGTTCCAGAGGCAGAGAGGAGCAAAGGGAAAGTAGCCATTTGGGGAGTGCGGGATTTGACCCTCCGCACTATTTTTTTCACCATTTCTCATATGGCTGGGAGATCTACTCCTCACATGGCTCTCCAGATCTACTTTCAGTATGCCATAGAGTGTACTGAGCCTTAGGTTTTTAACTAGGTAGATGCAGTTCTTCGTAGCATGAAGAGGCAGTTGACCAAATGCAGGAGAGGCGACCTGAAGAAATTTGGGTATGGATCTTTGTTTGTGTCCTTCTTTCTCAAGACGGTTCCCTTGCTGAGGCTGCAGGTTGAGTGGGATCTACCGGCTCCAACAGATCCAAGAATGCTGAGCTGGTGTCAACTCATGGCCCGACATGTGGCTGGACCAATTATCAAATATAATGATACCTTCTTTGACTGGTTGCAACCACAGATGTTGATGGTTGATGATTATGATTATGCCAGGTTGGATTTTCGAGGAGATTCAGACTTGGTCCTGCCCGAGGGTGCTCAGTGGGGGGAACTTGGTAAGAAGTACACACTTTTCTTTTTAAATATTTTTGTGAATTTTATCATATGCAAATTTTTTTTATATGTTCGTCCAAGGTCTAAATACAAAATTATTTTTTGAATGAAACAGACATGGGGAATTACTAACCTCCTGGTACTTCTCTTATTCAGAGACGAGGAGAGGTGGTGCCAGTGCCACGATGGGATGTCGAAGATTATGAAGTGGTGGAACAAAACCTAGAGGGTTTGACAACAGATATTCCAGACATGCCCCTTGGAGAGGTTCCACGACGTTATTAGCGTCATATAGAAGGAGTGTCAGATTCCATTGGCCGACTGCTTCGTAGGGTTTCCCGGGCAGTCGTGTGTTACCATGAACGTCATCCATGACATCACTTTGTAGAAGCTATGAGCTTCATATTTTGAAATTTTGGTCCTCGGATAGAACGTTTTTGTAAAAACTCTTTTGATCGTTATATATACATACAGCTTCTACCGGTTTATCTTGTGTTGTGTGAAAATTGATGTGATTGATTTATAAATGACCCAAATGTTTGTCTAATACATAGTTAGCCAATGCATCAGTTAATGTATTTAGACATCTAGGAATATGTTGATATTCAATATAATCAAAATAATGTTACAAGAGGCGAATTCACAAATACACCCATAACAAAGTAGGACTTCGAATAGTATAGACATTACTTAATTGTAGTACTACGAGTTGGGAATCGAGTCGCACAACTAAATGATGGATTCCGAGCGAGATAACATCAATTAACAATTCTATAACGGCGCTATACTCTGCAATATTGTCGGTCGCACAGCCGAGACACACACCTCATAAGGAGACAAGTTCATTTGTGGGTTCGTAAATTGCCCATGCAACGAAAGCAAGGTTCTGAGTACTACGGCTAGCACCATTAGAGAAGCCAATGTAGGGTAGCGAAGACTCCGACATCTGGAAATCAAACACAACGTCACATAAGGGTAGAGACCAGATAATGACAAAAACAAGCTATAGTAACACACAAGAAGTATGATACAATAAAAATACAAGTACTCGTGCACAAGTGATCTTATGCATAGTACTTCTTCAAGTACAACCCATTTTTGGGTTCACTCAAAGGGATACCATTGTAATCTACTAACTCATAAACCCCTTTTTCCAAAAATTATCTAATGATATAAGGACCTCACCACATGGCTTCAAATTTTCCATCTCGTAGCATATCTCGATCTTGTTCATAGAGGAGAACAAGATCTCCTTCGGAGAAAATGCGAGGCTTGATATGTTTGTCGTATTAGGCCTTGACACATTTTTTCTGAGCTTCTATGACTAGGGTAGCATCACGTCAAGTTTTGTCTAATCGCATAAGATACAATAGACATTCGTCCTCAGCAGAAGTCTTTGGTAGGAGTTCAACAACTAGTTTTAAAGAGGGTATCTCGCATTCAATCGGGAGAATGGCTTCCAAACCATAGACTAACCGGAAAGTTGTAAACCCAGTAGCAGACTTGACGGATGTTCAGTAAGCCCAAAGTGCTGAAAACAACATTGTGTGCCAACTTGTTTTGTGAATCCCTATCATTCGTCGGAGGATAGTTATGAGAACTTTGTTAATTGATTCGACTTGGCCGTTGGTTTGTGGGTAATAGGGCATTGAGTTTTCATGGCGAAGACCCAACTTTTCAGTAAGTTCGTACATCATGAAGTTTCGAAAGTGGCTACCGTGATCAGTGACGATAGCCCGGGGTCACCAAAACAAGCTATGATGTGATTAAAAATGAATAATGTTGTGGTCTTTCCAGTTTTGTCAAATGTCGGCATCACCTCAGCCCATTTCGTAAAGTAATCTACAGCTACAATAATGTATCCATGCCCCCCGACCGAGTGGGGGTGACATGTCATGAAATCGATGCCCCATTTCGCAAAGGGACCAACGGAGACCACAGGGTGAAGAGGAGCGGGATGTGACCGTATCTTATGATTATAGGTCTGGCAAGAATGGCATTTTTGAACGACGATTATGCAGTCATTAAATAAAGAAGGCCAAAAATACCCTGCTCGTAAGATCTTATGGACAGTAGCATATCTAGACATATGACCACCACAGGCTCCAGAATGGTAGTCATTCAGAGCTTTCTCGGCTTCGTCGAACGTTAGGCAGTGTCGAAAAACAGAGTCAATCCCCCGACGATAAAGAGTATCACTGAGGATAATATATTGACGGGCTTGGTAGTGTATTTGATGTCATTCAGTACTAGACAAAGTTAGCTAGAAAGTCTGGGTTTGGAGATATATGATGATATCTCCATACCAAATATCATCAGAGCTGATGAGGAAAAGGGATTCATTGGGTAATGAATCAACTACTACATTTTCCATTTCAGAATAGGGACAGTCGCATATCAACTTAGAAAACACTAAGGACTTCTTGGACTTGGCGCGTGCGACTTCCAAGTCAAACTCCTGGAGTATCACAATCCATTTGGAGTATTTCCCCCCCTAGCAATTGACGTGTGACAATGTGTTGCATAGGGTTACAGTTAGAAATCATTGTAGTCTTGTGAGATAGGATATAGTGCCGGAAGCGTTGGAAAGCTTAGATGGCTGCCAAGGCCAATTTTTCGACATGTAAATACTTGATTTCGGTAGGTGTTAGACTTCGACTCAAGTAATATATAACATGTTCGTCGTTAGCATCATCCTGTTGGATGAGAACCATACCAATGGTGTAATTCGAGGTGGCAAGGTAGAGGAAATAATCACGACTGTAATCGGGGAGAAAGAGAAGTGGAGCATGTGTTAGGGACAATTTCAAAGCTTCCAAAGATTTGTTTGTGATGGTATCCCATACGAACTCAGACCCCTTTTTTAGGAGCCACGTAAATCCACAAGTTATCTCGGTGTAATTTAGGATAAAACGATGAAGAAAGTTTTCTTTCCCCTTCAAACTTTGTAACTGGCGAAGTGTAGAAGGAGGAGAGAGATTAAGGATCACCTCAACCTTTAAAGGATCCACCTTGATCCCTTGATGTGAAACAATAAAGCTTAGAAGTCGTCCAGATTCCACGCAGAAAACACACTTGTGAGAATTCAAACGTATACTGTAAAATCAACAGTGGACAAAAATGGCTTGAAGGTGGGTTGGATGATTGACTCATATCATTGAGTGAGTGGGTAAATTGTCCAAATATGGTTGCAAGATGTGCTTGATATCATGGAAGGCATAAGACATAGTGCGTTGAAAAGTTGCACCAGCGTTCTTGAGACCAAAGGGGAGTTTTTTATAGGAAAAAGTACCCCAAGGACAAATAAAAGTAGTCTTATGTTGATCCTCGAGAACAATGTTGATTTGATTATACCCAAAGAAACCATCCATCAGAGACAAGATTTCACTTTCGGCGCATACATCGAAAATCTGATCGACGAAGGGGGTAGGAAAGTTGTCTTTGGGACAAGCTTTGTTGATATCCCTATAATCAATGCATACACGAATGGTGCATTGTTTCTTGTCGATCAGGACAAGATTGGAAACTCAGTCAGTGAGGGCCACCGGGTAAATAAAGCCGACTTTGAGAAGTTTCTCGACTTCGAGCTTGATAGCAGCTACTTTATGTGGGTGAACTAGATGAAGGTGTTGCCAGATGGGTTTAGCGTCAGGGTATGTCTTGATCTCATGTATCACAATCTTGGGGTCAATACCTGGCATTTATTCGTAGCTCCAGACGAAGATGTCATGAAACTCTTTGAAAAGGGACGTGTAGGTGACGATTTGGTTAGGGGAACATGAAGCTCCGATATGGACATTTTCGACAATTCCAGGTTTGATGGATATGTCGAGGGGAATAGTGGGCGAGATATTTCTTAAGTTCCCTTTTGAAAACACATCATGTGTGGACTCGGGAATGGTTGAGATGATGAAAATGGTCGATGGGGTTGAGATCCATTAGTAGTTCTCAATGGTATGTTTCTCCACGAAGAGGATGGAACGATGATGTCCATCGTCCCAAGGGGTTTCCTCCATGGCAGACATGATCATCTCATCTGTGGGAAAAATGACACGGAAAGGATTTGGCGATAACTCACCAAGAGAGGGTGTTAAGAACCTGAATATATCTACAAATATAATCACCACAATTACTGAATACAAAATAGATCCATAGAGCAAAGATAGAAGAAACCGCACTTTATTATTACCAAACCCTTGAGGTAGGGAAACACCATACAATGGATCCTATTATGCAAGGGATCCTCTCCTGTTCACTTGCCTCTTCGAGGGGGCATCCTCCTATTGAGCTACCGCTCCAAATACAATATTTCTTCTCATGTCTCATTACATTGCTTGAACCCCTTTATATAGTACTACCATCACTAAGAACATTCTAGAGGAGGAATCTTCTAGAAGTAGAACCTTCTAAGAAGTCCTCTTACATTTATTATATCTAACTACCATAGTGGGCCTTATTTAATAATATAGTGGACCTAGTCCACCTTACATTGAATGACCTCCACTATTATCACTATGGGCCTTCTAGGCCCCCCCACTATCTCTCTAGCTACCTTACATTCCATCCCCCTTATGAAAGCATTGTCCTCAACACTTTATGTACAACCATATACCAGGGTCCCATGGATAATTGTGGACCGTAATGCTAAAGAAGACTGAAGAAACAAAGTCCCATGTAGAAAGGAAATCCACCATGCTATGATACCAATTGTTAAGAACCAAAGACCTGAATTCAAAATAACCACAAAATATATACAAGAACAATATGCAAAATCTTCTTTATTACTATCAAACCCTTAGGGCAGGGAAACACCATACAATGGATCCTATTATGGAAGGGATCCTCTCCTATTCACTTGCCTCTTCGAGGGGGCATCCTCCTATTGAGCTACCACTCCAAACACAATACTTCTCTTCAGATCTCATTACATTGCTTGAGCCCCTTTATATAGTTCTACCATCACCTAAGAACATTCTAGAGGAGGAATCTTCTAGAAGTAGAACCTTCTAAGAAGCAACACCATACAATGGATCCTATTATGGAAGGGATCCTCTCCTGTTCACTTGCCTCTTCGAGGGGGCATCCTCCTAATGAGCTTCAACTCCAAATACAATACTTCTCTTCATATCTCATTACATTGCTTGAGCCCCTTTATATAGTTCTACCATCACCTAAGAACATTCTAGAGGAGGAAT
>ML789205.1:691451-713215 GCA_009831015.1 Picea engelmannii | reverse complement strand
TATGGTAGTTAGATATAATAAATGTAAGAGGACTTCTTAGAAGGTTCTACTTCTAGAAGATTCCTCCTCTAGAATGTTCTTAGGTGATGGTAGCACTATATAAATGGGTTCAAGCAATGTAATGAGATATGAAAAGAAGTATTTTATTTGGAGCGGTAGCTCAATAGGAGGATGCCCCCTCGAAGAGGCAAGTGAACAGGAGAGGATCCCTTCCATAATAGGATCCATTGTATGGTGTTTCCCTACCTCAAGGGTTTCTATAATAAAGTTGTGGTTTTCTATATGGTTTCATATATCTTGTGTGGTGATTGTATTCAGATATCTTTGGATCTATCGTGATATTTTGTATTCAAGTATTTGGTTCTTAACACTATTGTTTCTTTTTCAATAATTTCAACAATTGATTTTCAATATTTTCGAAGACGAAAATGTTTTTGAAAGAAAAATGTTTTTCACTTTTCAAAAAGGACCTACACCATGATAATGAAAGTGAGGAAAACCAAAAACTAATGAACAAGAAATAAACAAAAACCCAAACCAATCTTTCAATGGAAACAAAAATGGCAAGCAGACCAAACTAGTCTTTTCAATTGCATGAGAAAAGTAATCTTCCAAGTAATGATAAAATGAGAAAGATAAAGAATCTCAACTTTCGACCGGTCGTTGGTTCTTCACCAAACAAGCAATCAGATTCCAAAATAAGAGAGTATATCTTTTCCAAGAAAAGTCAAGAGATGAAAGTCGAGAAACAATGGACATGAAAAGCCTTTGATTTCCTAAGATTGATCGTGCACAAAATCAGGAGACAAGAAAACATCAACCAATGGTCCAAGAAGCTCTTTTCAAGCACCTATACTGATATGGGCAGTTGAACATGCAAAAGTCTTAAATCCAAAATTTTGAAAAGAGGGTTCATAGGCTAATAGTGTTACACAGTGCGAGAATGGGTCATTCTCATAGGCTAGCTTTCAGCAGAGTGTGAGAACCTCACACTGGACCTAAAATCAAAGTGCGAACTCATAGTATTCTCGCATGCCATAGTGGGGTTCAGTGCGAGAATGTCTGAAACTAAGAAAATTTTTGAAAAAAGACAAAAAATTCGAAGGGACTTCTGGACCCGGAGGGTCTATCAGGGTATCCTGAAGACTCAGAGATTGATAGGAATGGAGAAAGGTAAGGCAAGAGCAAATGGACAAGGAAAAGCACCAAAAACCACAAAGAAAATGGGTTGCTTCCCCATTGGAGTTGCCAATTTTGTTATTGGACTAATCGGTAGGTGCTGACACTAACAGATCTCTCTAGATCCACCTGGATCTAGAAAAAAAAAGACAGGACATGGCTCTTTCCCTAAGTTATGACCATTGAATTAGATAGTATGGAGGAACAAGTGACATACCTTTGTATCACTTCCCAGGGTCTATGTTGCTCCCACTTCACTCCACCTCTCTCGTGAGGTCAATACCAAGACAACACAAACCAACCAAAGTGAAGATAGAAAAATATATTCAATCGCCAACTTATGTGTATGATCAAGGAATTACACAATAAAGTAAGAATGACTTTATGGGAAAAAGACATGTCACTATATCATATTAATCGAAAGTAGAAGATACAACCTGATTGCCTTGATGTCGCAAGCTTCCTTTCGGTGACTTTTGATTCCAACACACACACTTTCTCGATCTTTGTATGAAGAATATTCAATTCCTCTTGATAGACTTGCTAGAGTCTCCAAGCTCATGTTCAAGCTAGGTCCTTCATACAATTCCTTCACCAATTCTCCAATTAATCTTGCTTAACCTTTTAAAGGAGAATCCCATCAATATATAGGAGAGGATGAGATGGTTACTTGGATAATAATGATCCCACAATATTAGGGAAACCAATAAAAAGATAACCATTCGAATGCCAACCCACTCTCTAGAAGATTCCCTTCTAGAACCATCGAGACTTCATCTTTTTACAAGCTTGAGAACAAGTTTGCACCCTAGCTATGTAGCACAGTGTGAGAAGTCCGCACCCTAGCTAAAGGCATCCTATGAGAATGAGTCATTATCGCATCCTAGGATATAAGAAACCTGTGAAATCTCTTCAAAAATATGTTTTCTGGGAAGAGATGAATGCCATTTTTCTCGAGAGAAAGTTCTTATTAGGAGCCTGAGTACACCATCAAGATGACCAAAATTATGGGTAAAAATGATGGTTGCTCATTTACAGGATCTGGATAGAAGATAAACTTCCCCTCATGTTGCTCCTCTGGTCCGTCTTCTTGGCTCTCAAAATGGTTAGAGTCATAATCATCATAGACAGGACCAGTGGGAAAGCTACTTTCTTCAATTTACTGCTTAGTGATTTCTGCAGGCCCAGGATGGTTGATTTCCTCATGGTAAGATTCTTTAAGGGAAAGAGGATAAGGCTCTACTTCATGCTCTTGCAAATCATTCATATCTAGCTCAGAACTTGATTCATGGCTATCATATACAGGTTGGATGCTCCCTTGATCAACAAACTGTGATGCAAGGATCTACTGCTCTTCTTCTAAATAATCATCAAATCTAGGGATAACAGACAACTGAGGAGCATAATGCAGGGCCTCTACAATCATGAAATATTCATCATCATCCTTCGTAGGGCTTCCAAGAACATCTTCTTCAAGGGATGGAAAATCTTCTGCATTTTCTTCAAAAAGGAAGCACTCATGTTTTGCCTTGAATTACTTTAACTCTGTAGAAAGAGACTTTACCAGCTCCATCAGCTCACTCGGAGCATATCCTTCCTCCTCGTAGCCTTCATCCTCACAACTTTCCTCTGATGCAGATGAACAAGGAAGAGAAAGAATGTATTTCTGATCCAAGTCATCAAGATCATCCTCATAGCCTGTGTAAGAATCATCTCTATCTTGAATACAATTATTGTATCCCTCACAACAGCTATGAAAAATTAACTCAGAGGGATAAAACTTCTGACAATGACCATTGAAAGATGGATGGAATTATCCCACTGAAGAAATGCTAGTATGGGGTAAATAATGATACCACTCATGAGCATCCCTTTCTAATGAGAACATGAACATCTTCATTAATACATCATCCTGATGTATCTCCCATTGGTGCATGAGTTCATGAAACTATATGAGATGTTGAGCAATGTTTTCCTCTTTATTCTCTTTGTTACACATCAAAATTAATCATTTCAATGATGACCTATTGTCATCATTACAAGTGTCGCATTTTGGCCACAAGTGTCGCAAGTGTTACATAAATCATACAATCATCTTTCCCATGTCATGTCTCAAACGACATCACAAGGAACACTTGAAGACACCCTTAGAGACTGGTTAAATAAGAAGAAATCATTTGACAAAGAGTATAAAGCTTTTTCCATGAAAAAAACCACTTAAAAAATAATTTTGAAGGCCAACGCTCCCCTACACACTGTTAGGGAGTGCCAATGCTCCTTAACCTTCTTTGGGGGAGTGTTCTAGCACTCTCTGCACCCTTTTGGGGGAGTGATGTTATTTTTTGAGGAAATTTTGGGCAACGCTGCCCTACCCACTGTTAGGGAGTGTCAACGCTCCTTGACCTTTTTTGGGGGAGCGTTCCAGCACTCTGTGCACCCTTCTGGGGGAGCACTGGGATTTTTTGAGGAAATTTTAGGCAGTTCTCTCCTACACACTTTTATGGAGTTCCAGTGCTCATTTCCCTCCTTTGTGGGAGTGTTGAAACACTTTGTGCCCCATTCTAGGGGAGAGCTAGGATATTTGAGGAAATCTTGGGTTGTTGAGGAAAATCAAGGAAAAGTCCACCTCATCTTTGGAGTTGGTTGGATTCGAATCTGAGGTCAAGGATGGATCTTAGGGAATATCCACAACTTATGGAGAAGGATCCTCAAACTATCCCAAGAATCTCCAAGGTGGTTGGGTCTCTCTAAGCTTATATAAGGAGGCCTTCTCATGGTGAAAGGGAAATGGAGTTTTAGAGATACCAAAATTATGATCTCATGAGAAGTGGTATTGAGAGGACATTGAAGGCATCAAACTTATAATCTCATAAGGGGTATAATCAGTGAGGCATAGTAATTTTGATTGTGGATTATTTGAGCAAGTGGCTGAACAAGGAGAGTTGGAAGGGGTTGTTGCAACTTCATCAAAGGTCTATAAGTATTTCTATCGTGTTCTCATTAATACAAGTGCTTGGCCTATTTCGTTTAAGGTTGTGTATGAATACATGAACTTGTCTTTGATAGATAGATCTAGTTTTGAATTAATCATGGTAGAATAGGAATTTGTTTTGTCTTTGCTGTTATTGGATTGCAGGACTTGTTGAAGAGCTTGGGGATCAAGGCTCAACTTGGACTGGGCAATGAAAAACATCGTAAAAAGGCACATCTTCTTACTTTTCTCTATTTTATTTACTTAGATAGGTTTAAAAGGATGTCAGTGACCAAATTTATCACCTTTCTATCTTGATCTTAGAGATATAGGGCTCAAGAGGAGATCCACTTATCCGCAAGAGGATTTTCCTGTAATAGAAATTGACGACTCCACTTGGGAACAAAGCTTTCAGTTTTGGTTTCCTTCCTTGGTCTTGTTTTTGGACTTTTATCACCTTTATATATTATTCATGATGTGTTTTTGATTCTTATATGTGTTTTTGGCTCGGATTCATCCCATACACACTCAATTTCTGGATTTTCTTGAGTTTCTTGAGTTCTGGGCAATTTTTTGAGTTCTGAGAGGCCAACGCTCCCTTGACTCTACCATTAGGGTGTTGGCACTCCCTTGCAGGCTCCCACATAGAGTTGAAACTCTTTGTTACCCTTGAAACTAGAGCACTGGTCTTTTTCTGTTAAAAAAACTTTTGGGAGTTGATCTTTGAGTCTACTTTTTGTTGATTCATCTGCTCAGGGTTAATACCATCTCAGTGTGTCCTCATTTTTTTCCTCCAACATATTTATTTCTAAGAATTGATTATGTTTTTCTTGTATTGTTGACATTTTTCTTCCTTACTTTGAAGTCACTCTTCTTCTTTGAATATTTAGAGTCAATTTACTATTTTCTACTCATTTATCCGATTGAATGAAAACTATTGTAAGGAGATTCAAAGATCTATCCACTATTCCATTTTATATTTGAGGTCATTTTTCCCAAATAAATCCTCTTGTCATTACTTACATTTTCCCACCTTTCATATCACTTTTATTGTTTGATCATCATCCATTAGCCTTCTCCTACCTTCACTAGCATTTTCACTATTTTTTATGCATTCTGGGTGAGTTTTTCTTCATTTTGTTTTACTTTTTTTGAATTTATGGGTGGATCAACGCCCCCCTATAGGCCATATAAAAGTTCTAGCACACCCCTACAGTTCTTTAGGAAGATATTTAGCACTCTGTCCCCTTGAAATAGGGAGTGTTGGTCTCCTTTTTGCAGGAGTTTTGCCCTTTTCTGCTCAGATTTTCTTAGCTTGTTTTGTTGAAGTATTTACCCAAACTTTGTGATTAGTTTGTGAAGTTATTTAGGTTGATATTTCATGCTTATAACCCCTTATTGTATTTATTGGAGCTTGAAAAGTTTTCAAAAATGTGAAATTGCTTATGTGTCTTTCTAGTTGCTTATTTTGTCGGGACAATTTGAGTTTCTCTTTCTGTCTGTCTTTTCTTGGATTCTTATATACATCTTCTTGTATTCCTTTAATGTTTTTCAGTTGTTGAATCCTTTATTGAGTTCTTTTTAGAACACATTTCTACATGTTTTCTTCCAGTTCTCATTTCTTTGAGTGCATGCTTTGCTTGAAACCTTTGTCACTTCTTGCCTTTTGCATCTGCATATGACTCTTTCTTCTGATTGAAAATTGTGGAGCATTGAAGGATTTGTATTTACTTTAATTATACATTAGAATCAAACAAATAAGATAGTTGAATTATTGATTTTGGGTAGTGAAACTAGCTTGCATTTGAAGTAGAAAAGTTGCATGGTTTTTGGCATTTTGGGACAGTGTTCATCTGGAATGATAAACGTTTTCTCCTTCCCGTAATATAGCTTTCATCAAAGTGAAATGTTTGCATTCTCATTTCTTTGCATTGTTTAGATTCGGTCAAAACATGATTTAGTCCATGCCATTTTCCTCTTGGGTAAAAAACAACCTTAAAATCAAGCGCTAAACTAAAATTCATCAGACATTTTTACATTTTTTGTTAGCAAACCTACATTAGCTTAATTTGTAGGGCTTTGGAATAGGTTTAAAGGATAATTTTCCAAAGATGTCAGACAAAATTAGCATCTTGAGATAGGGAGAGAAAATCCAATTTTCTTTTAAGCTTATTGGGATCCCCCTCTCACACAGGGGTTATGCACGAGGTCACGTTCGAAAGAGTTACGGATATTATCCCTCCATGGTTTAACCATTCTTAGTAGTCATATCGTATATTGGGGGTTCTTCTTGAGTTTAAACTGTCTTCATTTGGTCTCGGTGCTTCGTGAACTCCAAATCTATTCAAGGTCCTCTGGCGTTCTACCGGTCCACTTATCCTCAGTTATCTTGAAGGATTTCAGACTTGTTATCCTTCCCATACATTCAGACTGGACTGTCGACTGTACCTGCCTAGGGGATGACTGTGGGTTGGTGACCTTAGTAGACATAATCTTCATAGTCTTACACTAGGTGATGGTGAAGGGAAGTCTCACTGTACGTGGAACAGACGTTGGTCAAACTCATTCGGGCTCCTTGGAGGGTAAATCCACATTTACTGCATGGAATCTTACACCAAGGCATAAGCCCATTAAGAAGGTCACCAATGTAATTGATCTACCCATTCTAAGCTTGCCCCTTCCTATATTGATATTGCAACGTTGGATTTCATCACCAACTTGTGGTTTCATTGTGGGAAGTTTGGTTTGATTGTTTGCTTCTTAGATTCATAGCATGTGTTGTTTGTTTTACTTAGTGGAACTTAGGTCAAGTCAGTGTTAATGGGATCAAATCCTAGGAGTACCAATGGAGGAATCCCTTCTGGGGAATCTTTCACCTTTCCTTCTTTTGGAAACATTGGTCCTGTGTACATTGCCACACTAAGTCTTCCAGGACTCACCATCGGATTACTGGTTTGGTTGTACCCCACTCTGGTGATCTCGAATCTTTCGGTGCTTCAACTGCACCTAATGCTTCATATGTAAGTACTACACCAACACATCAACCTCATGTCGATTTTTCACCTTATTCACCCATTAAGTATCCTTCCCTTTCTCCTTCTTCTCTTAGTGAACTCTCTACAAAAAGTAGCCAGGTTGATAAGAAGAAGAAGAACTTGAAAAGGACCAAGCCTCCAACTACATCAGATGTTGGATCCAATAAACCAACTACTGTTAATAGTATTGGGAGTATTGATGAGGTCAACAATATTAAAATGAAGAATCTGAAACCCAAATTCCCTTGTAGTCTTTGGAAGGGTGACCACTTTCTGAGGGATTTCCCTGGTCTTCCTAAGGTATTAGAAATTTGGTCTTCCACATCATTGGCCCCTAATGTACATGCTAGTGATACCCCATCAACTAGTGACATTAAGGTTGGTAAGAAGAAGACAAATGCCAAATATTATTCTCACCTTTGTCCTCATATGGACGAGGATTCTTCTCTTTTGGAAAATATTCAACTTCCAACTGGTTATCATAGGATTTCCCCCAACCCATAATTAGTTTATGGAATGGTCAATCTCATTCCATCCCTGGTCAATTTAGTTGATCAGGTGGTCAATCTAGTTTCATCCTCGGTTGAACCACTAACCAAAGTAGTTCATCCAGTTCTGTCATCGATCAGCCCCAATTTTCATCTAAAAAGTGAAACCCAAGTGACTGATCTAGTCCCATCATTGGTCAGTACCACCCTTCATCTAAAGAGTGCCAATGTGGTCAATCCCACTCCCCCTATGACGAGTGCCAATGTGGTTTCTCCGCCCCCTTCATCGGTCATCCAGTTGATCATGTCATCAATTTGGCCATGTCCTTAGTTGAACCAGTTGACAAAGTGGTTGATCCGATCCCATCTTCAGTCGATCCTGCTCTCCTGTTAGAGAGTACAACCCAAGTGGTCGATCCATTTCCAGCTGTTGACCCCATTCTCCCCTTGGATAATGAAACCCAAGTGGTCAATTTTATGTCGTTATAAATCGATCCTACTTTCCCGCTAGAGAGTAAACCCAATTCTGCCCACATTTTTCTCGTTGATATAGAATCTATTGTGTGGAGGGGCATTCCTCCTTCTCCTGTGAATTCCCCCTCCATGTAATGAGGCCAACATTTTTTATTGGGGTGTGCTAACTAGACCTCGTCTTCCCTCTCACATTCCTTCCAATATTACAGTACAGGTTTGTGGTCAGGATGTTCCTCATGCGTTGATAAATGAAGGTTCGTCCGTTAGTATTTTTTCCTCTATTGCTTGGAAAGATTTGGGTTATCCTCATCTTGTGTCAGTTACCTAGAATCTATTCACTTTTAACAGAAGAACCAGTCACCCTTTAGGGATCCTTCCTTAGTTTCCCATTACTTTGGGAGGGAAAACTTTATTTATTGATGTTATGGTAGTCCAGGACCCCTTGGATTTTGATTTAATCCTTGGGCGATATTATGTCTATTCCATGAAAGTTATTGTTTCTACTCTCTTTTATTGTGTCTACTATTGATCAACGTTTGTCCATTGGCCTTGACTTGACCATCAACCCAATGACCTCCCTAAACGGGTCTTATATGCAGTCGGTATCACCCCTACCATTGGTCAATTATGTGACGTTATCTCCCATGCATTCAGTTGCTGATGAAGATGACTTAGATCTAGAAATTGACATGGTGATATCTTCAGTAGGGTATTTAGAGAATGATCTCCTTACCCCTGTCACGACCCTCAACATGTGTTCCTTCCAGAGCATTGTTCTTCCATCCAGTGAATATCTCTTGGAAGCCATGATCAAGTTTTGTCCCTTGACATGGTTTCCTTCTAGAGAATTGTCATCTTGGAATCCATGATCAAGAAGAGTCCATGAGCATAGTTTCTCTTCTCTATGGTAAGCTCATTAAAAAATGAAACAGGGGATACGAGCATAGTTTCTCTTCTCTGTGGAAAGCTCGTTAAAAAATGAAACAAAGGCTATGAGCATAGCTTTTTCTCTTTTTAGCAAGCTCATTAAAAAATGAAACAGAGATCTGGGGATTGAACTTGGAGCCTTGAGCATAGTTATTTTCCTGTGAAAAGATCGTTAAAAAATGAAATAGCCACCTCTTGTTTCAAGTTGAGTCTTTCATTAGGTCTCATGTTTTAACCTTCATTTCATCCACTTGTATCCTTTTTCTTCATCTAGTACAAAAATTGGTGACAACCTCAAACTCGATGAATGATTTGAAACTTGGGGGGCATGTCTCTAGCCTTTGATTATCATTCTAGAGTCATTTCACTAGATTTTCAAGCTGGGGGAAGAGTACCAACCATCCATGGGTATCCCATATCCATACCTTTGGAAATTACGTTGGGAATTTACATGCATAGTTTAATTTTGTTTCAAGCTTGTGTAAAAATGAAATCAATACCGAGCTTAGTCTTTGTTCTTTCTCGTGCTCGTAAATACATGAGAATAAGTTACTGATATTAGGCTTTGTTCTTTCTTGTGCTCGTAAATACATGAGAATGTAACTGAGTATACTTTTATCACTTTTTCATACTCGCATGGATACACGAGAAAGGAACCCCCTAGAGTTGTCTTTAAGCTCTTTTCAGACTCTCTAAACATAAAAAGATTGTTGAGTGATATTTCTTCCTTTCCCACTTGTTAAAAGGTTTGAAAGGGAATCTTTCGAGTGATAATTTATCTCTTTTTCAACCTCACGATACTAACATTACAAAAAAGGACAACCATGGAGTTGTCTTTAAGTTCTTTTCAGGCTCTCTGAACATGAAAAACCACCGAGTTTTCCTTCTCTGGACTCACTAAACTATACATTGAAGGGCCCATATGGGACCGAACCCTTACTTCTTCTAGTTCATTAAAGAAAGGAAGAAGGACTTACCGAAGGTGATTTATGTCAAGCATGTGTTATCCTCCTTGAGCTCGTTAAATCAAAAATGGGTAATCATCTATCTGGATGGGGGGGGGGAATTGAAGGAAGCAAGCCAAGCAGTTTTTGAAAACATCACTAGTCACTCTTACAGTCACCCTTGAACACGACACTTTGTCTTTGCATACATTTTAATCCTATGAACCTTGGCACTGAACCAATCCTCTAAGTTTCTTTACTCCTTTGGGTCACCTGCCGAAAGTCACAATATCCACTGCATAATCATGTTTTGGTCCATGTCATGTTTCTTTTGTTTTGCCTCAATGTTCAAGGGAAGTATCTGCCTTGAGAGTCAACCATCACAAATATCATGTTTCAATACCCATGTTAGTACATGTTCATTTGACCTACCAATTTACATCTCTATTTTAGTTTCATGTCGTTGATGGGAAATACATCAAGGACCTCCTGCAACGATTTTGCTCCTATCGAATTCAACACGTTATCTGGGAAATAGACTTAGAAACCAGTTAGTACCTTGGGACTTGCATTACACAATGGCATGCCTCCTCACTTCTAATAGTGGGTTTACATCATTGACCTCTGATCAGATCATTCCATGGATGTTCAACTTCAACTCATATATTCACATTCACTGGAATGTACTAGGGTACATTGGGAATCATTGACATCAATGGTGATTTCCCTCACACTTGTTAACAATTTACCTCATTGACTAGTAATCAAGTGGTTTCTTCCATGTTCAACATCATGACATATATTCACATGGTTAGACTCGTACTGCATCGGGATCAGTAAGAATACCCTGGGTTGAGTAATCACTCTAATATATACTTTACCTAGGTTGTGATTGAGTTTCTCTTGAATATTGACACATATATTGTTACATAGATCCACTTTGTATTGGTCTGTGGCTATGACTTGTCGTCTCATAGATCCACTATGTAGTTTTCATGGCTATGCTCAGTTCATGTCATGGAAGTATAGATCCACATTGTGTCTTTTGTGGCTATACTTTTTTGTTAATATAATTATGGATCCGCAGTGTATCTTATGGCGGCCATACCTTGAAAGTCTTTATCACTCAAGCATAGGTATGCCTGCCTTGGGTTTGAAACATGTCATAATATTTGTTTGATAGTTGTGTGCAGCTTCTACCAAGTTCTCCGCATCCATACCCTTGCTCGAAAAAGTCTACAAATTAATTCAGTCATCAATTTCCATCTTCTAACTTTGCACTTTAGGGGGCAATCTATTACACATCAAAATTACTCATTTCAATGATGACCTATTGTCGTCATTACAAGTGTCACATTTTGGCCATAAGTGTCGCAAGTGTTGTAGACATCATACAATCATCTTTCCCATGTTGTGTCTCTAACGACATCAAAAGGAACACTTGAAGACACCCTCAAAGACTGGTTAAATAAGAAGAAATCATTTGATGAAGAGTACAAAGATTTTTGCATGAGAAAAACCACTTAAAAATGAATTTCGAAATCCAGCGCTCCTTGACCTTCTTTGGGGGAGCGTTCCAGCACTTTGTGCACCCTTCTGGGGGAGCTCTGGGATTTTTTGAGAAAATTTTGGGAATTTATCCCCTACCCACTGACAGGGAGTGCCAATGCTCCTTGACCTTTTTTGGGGGAGTGTTCCAGCACTCTGTGCACCCTTCTGGGGGAGTACTGAGATTTTTTGATGAAATTTTGGGCAGCACTCTCCTACCCACTATTAGAGAGTGCTAGTTCTCCTTTCCCTCCTTTGGGGGACCGTTTCAACACTCTATGCCCCATTCCAGGGGAGCGCTAGGATTTTTGAGGAAATCTTGGGCTGTTGAGGAAAATCAGGGAAAAATCCCCCTCATCTATGGAGTTGGTTGGATTCGAATATGAGGTCAAGGATGGATCTTAGGAAAGATCCACAGTTGATGGAGAAGGATACTCAACCTATCCTAAGAATATCTAAGGTCGTTTGGTCTCTCCAAGATTATATAAGGAAGCCTTCTCATGGTGAAAGGGAAATGGAGTTTTAGAGATACCAAACTTATGATCTCATGAGAATTGGTATTGAGAGGACATTGAAGGAATGAAACTTATGATCTCATAAGGTATATAATCAGTGAGGCATAGTCACTTTGATTGTGGATTATTTGAGCAATTGGATGGACAAGGAGATCTAGAAGAGGTCATTGCAACTTCATCAAAGGTCTGTAAGTATTGCTATCGAGTTCTCATTAATACATGTTCTTGGACTATTTATTTCAAGGTTGTGTATGCCTTCATGAACTTGTATTTTATAGATAGATATAGTTTTGAATTAATCATGGTAGAATAGGAATTTGTTTTGTCTTTGTTGTTATTAGATTGCAGGACTTGTTGAAGAGCTTAGGGATCAAGGTTCAAGTTGGACTAGGCAAGGACAAACATTGTAAAAACATACATCTTATTCCTTTTCTCTATTTGATGGACTTAGCAAGTTTAAAAGGATGTTAGTGACCAAAGTTAGCACCTTTCTATCTTGATCTTATAGATTTAGGGTTGAAGAGGAGATCCACTTGTCCGCATGGGGGTTTTCCTATAACATTCTCTAAAGATAGGCAAATAATCATTCCATTCATTTGGAGCAGGAACAACATTTGGAAAACTAGGAACATCAAAAAAATTAAAGGGACCAAACCTCGGAGCTAGGATTATTTCCATTTCGAACCAGTGGAGTCGCCAATCGATTCTTCAACCATGGAGTTCCTAGGTGAATGATGCACAGAATGAGTGTGTCTGATATTTCTTCACCATAAAAGACCAGATGTGATCATTGTGTTCTCTAAGGGGCTATGTGGAGTTGAGACAGTGGATTCACCAAAGTGGAGCCTCCAGGTGCATAGTTATAATCTTCCAAGGTTATGATTTTTGATGCACCTTAAGAGTCACAAGTTCATTGTCATTATACCCAGGGAAAATATTCAATTCATCCCCGACAACGGCGCCAGAAATGTTAGCACAGGAAGTCACCTATGGATTGCAGCAGAGGTAAGCCCGATACCCATCAGTGTTGGGGTGGATGGTAGTTTAAATTTGGATGGTTGATGGCCAAAGATCAACAACATGAAATATGTTTGACATAGAACTGGACGGGAAATGTATAGGGAAGTGAGGACCACATTAAATTTAGTCATGAAATCGAGTTCAAGCGAGAGCAGAAGGAAGACTTAGGAGAAGGGGTTTAGGATACTTCTCTAGGCATCAGGCCTTCCAATAGATCATAGAAGATAACCCAAGCTCAATAACATTCTTGAGCTCAAATTCAGACACCAAAATATGTCTACAAGGGACATAGTTACAACTGCAATATGATGAAACCTCCATCATCGTGCAACTATAGCAGCTCGATTGGATCCTCCATGCTCGAGCCATTCAATGTGAGAAGGAAAATATATTACAAGTAAATGAATAAAATTGACCATGATACTACTATAATCAAACCTCCATTACAACAATATGACAATCCTCGAATGGATCATCCATGACCGATTGTTTTAAGCAGTTTTTATAGACAAAATGGAAAGAAGGAAGCTAACTTCTATTAACATGAAAGTCTCAAGTTGATTACATAACCAGAGAACAACTCTGGAAAAACAAAATTATAGATTGGGAGCTCTTATCAACCAAATACCTCTTACAAAATGACAAAAATCCACTCTTATACACAAACAATTTCATTCCTGTAGTAGAGGCATGCCCAGGTCTTCACATTAAGGTCTTTGCGTCTGCATGCTTCCTGTCAGACTATGCATGTAGTCTCATTTTAGAAGAAATCTCTGTTAGAGGCATTCCTATTTTAGGAAGGCTCTGCAACTAAGCTAACCTACTGACAGTCCTTTCTAAGGATTTCCATTTATGGTGGAACTGATGCTCAACCACCAACAACCAAACTCAATAACTACCTTCTCGGGATAGAGAAGACCCAAGTGAGCATTGCACCTGTGGAATTTTGTGACCTCTACATTCTATCATCTAGAGTTGATTTGGATGTTTGGAGGGATGTTCAGGCAGTCGTGGAGATGGATCGGGATCTGGTGGAATGATGGAACAATGGGCGGACTACTGGGTTGTGCAATGGCCAAGTGGAGGAGACACGGTGGTTGGGGAGAAACTGTGGGGTGAAATAGGCAAGAGATGATGTTTAATGGGATAGAGGTGGTGTGGAGAAAAGTGGTACAGGTGGTGGGAGATGAGAAGGTAAGATACGACAGGTGGGACAGTGAATGGAGGGCAGGTGTGAGGGAGTGAACGCTATAGGGAAGCAGAAGATGTGGCAGACATAAGAGAGAGAATGAGTGGGGGACAACTGTTGGAAGGACAGTTGTGGGGTGGCCACTTGTCTTCCCAGGATAGGGCATAATATGCACATGCCCATATCAGGGCTGTGAAAAGTGGTTTCATTCTTCCCCATTTTTGGGCCTAATGTGTGTCTCCAGCCGATACATAGTGCCTCTAAAAAAACCATGGTTTCTTCCTGACCCACTCTATATTTTTTAATGACCATGCATGATGAGGCCCTGATATGGCCACTAGCCATTGATGTGGAGCGCGTAGATCTCAATAGTCCAGATCTAAGTGCCTCTTATCACAACGTGCCAAACAATCACATCGACTCTAGTGGACTTAGGATAAGAGCCACTTAATGGGTTTTTTAACCCCATTCTTCTTATTTTTCCACCCAAGGGCCAAATCCAAGAAAAATTCCCCCTTTCAATAATATCTGATAAAATTATTTCATACCATCCCAGAAAAAGAATGTTTGAACCAGTCATAGGTTTTGGTAAACCATGAGTGCCTAGTTGTGGGTGTAGCATGAACCTCAAAATGTACCGTGGATTTAAGTTGTAACTATTTAATTAAATAGAATTGAACTTTGTAGTGAAGCTCATCATTGTGCCAAGAGTACCTTGGGGAAACTGGAGAATTGGCCTACAATTGATTGATCATATGAAAATTTTTGGGATCATGTAGTCATTCCTTGTGAACAACTTGGAGCCAATCTGGCACAATGAAGGAGAGGGAAAAAAGGGATCCTTCATCTTCATATTTTCTTGAAAGTGCATCAACAACCACATTGTATTTTCATTTATTGTAAATGATCTCATAATCATATCTAAAGAGATTGGTCACCTATTTTTGTTGCTCCTGGGTGGAAGGGCGTTGTTCCATAAAATACCTAAGGCTTTGATGATCTGTCTTAATTTTGAAGGGCTTCCCCAATAGATAAAGGTGCTAAAGATCCATTGCATGTAGAATAGTGAACATTTCCTTTGCATAGAATGATTTTCCCAAATGTTTCTCTAACACTTGTTTGCTGGTAAAGGAAAAAGGATGACCATATTGCATAAGGAATGCTCCAATTCCTCTCCCTAAAGCATCACATTCCAGGTATAAGGTCTTTGTGAAATTAGGAAGGGTCAGGATTAGAGTGGTGCACATGGACACTATCATGGTTTGAAAGGCCTGATCAACTGTGGGATTCCAGGTGAAATAATTCTTTTTAAAGAGAGTAGTGAGAGGTGTTGCAATTTTTCCATAATTCTTAAAAAACTTGTGATAATATCCTATTAAACCCAGAAATCCATGCAATATTTTGAAATTATTTGGGTGAGGACAATCTAGAATAGCTTCAATCTTTTTAGGATCCACTTGGACACCTGCCTTTCCAACAATATGACCCAAGTGCTCGACTTTTGAGGCTCCAAAATCACATTTAGATTGATTGAGGAAACATTGGCATTGAGAGAGTAGATGTGTAGCTCGATCCACATGAGAAAGATGGGATGTCGAGTTTTTACTATAGATGATGATATCATCAAATAAAACAAAGACAAAATGATAGAGAAAAGGACGAAAGACATGATTCACGAGGCTTTGGAAAGTGGAGGGACCATTACACAAGCCAAAGGTCATGAACAAAAACTCATGGTGGCCCTCATGAGTATGAAATGTATTATTATGAATGTTTTCCTCATTCATACGTATCTGGTGGTATCTAGAATGAACATCAAGTTTAATAAAGAACCGAACACCACTCAATTCATCCAAGAGGTCATCAATGATAGGAATGGGAAATTTTTCTTTGATGGTGAGTTTGTTGAGGGAACAGAATTCAGGACACATGCTCCAAGATCCTTCTTTCTTGAGGACTATGACCACAAGATAGGAGTAGGGGCTCGTACTAGCACAAATAACACCTTCGGTGAGCAATTCTTGAACAATTTTCACAATTTCATACTTTTTGGAAAAGGGATGACAATAGGGATGAATGTTGGGAGGGAGGCTATTGGGGACAAGGGGAATGGAATGATCATGAACACCACAAGAAGGAGGAAGTCCCTGGGGAGTGGAAAAAATAACTTGATGTTTGGAGTGGATGGATTAGAGGTCCTGCAACACAAAGGTTGTCTTAATGTATTGAATGGCATGGATTTGTGCATTAATTCAAGAATTACATTTTGTGAAGAGATTTTTCATGCGATGGGAACTGATGATCTTCGGCGAACCATCGGTGATGCCTTGGAACTTATATGGTTTTCTCTCCTAGTTGAATTGCATGGTTAATTCCTTAAAATCCATGAGAATGGGACCCAAATTCCTTAGCCATTCTCCACCCAACACAATGTCACAATCACCCATGTTGATAGAAAACATATGAGATTTCATGTGGTATTGACCAATTTGTAGACACACATTTTGAGAATGCCCCCCACATTTCATGGAACTGCCATTGGAAACCATGATTTGAAATTTATTGATGGCATAGATATAACAATTATTTTCTTGGAAAATGTGGCGATGAATAAAATTATGGGTGCTTCCACTGTCAACAAGGATGATGGCCTTCTGATTGTTAATGTAACAAATTATATTGAGGGTTTGGGGAGTAGAGAATCCACTGAAATAATTCAGGGAAATGATCAGTTAGACTTCAGGAGGGTCAGAGGGTGGGGTTAGTTCAGTGGGTTCAGGTGACTCAGCCATAGGGGGGCCTCAACATCATCTTCCAAAACATCCTCAGATATGGCCATAAAAATCTTTTGTTCCTTACACTTGTGCCCAAGAAAATATTTTTCATCACAATTATAAGAAAGGCCTTTGAGTTGGCATTCAACCATTTCTTCCCTGATAAATTTCTAGATCTTTAGTGGAGTAGAAGGAATATTGGGAGTGACTAGTTTAGGGCAAGGAATAAAGGATCGTTTTCAGGTTTAAGAAGAGAAAACTTGTTGTGCTTCCTTAGCTCGTTTAGTATCTTCCACCCAACTCTTAGGTTGAGCCATGAGGAAATAAGAAAAAATCTCATCCTTGAGGCCATTGATAAAACATTCTCAGAAAAAAGCATCAGACATGCCTTCTGTATGGAAATCCAATTTCTCAAAAGTGGCTATAAAGTCTTCCAATGTACCATATTTTTTGAACTTTGTGAAATGACCTAAATGGTTGGTGTTAGTGTCAAAGCGTTCATAAATATATGCCACAAATTGTGTCCAAGCCACATACCCTTGGCAGACATTTTTTCTACATTGCCACCATTTCCAACGTTATTGATATAGATGGAGAACACCATACCATAGTTTGGCCAAGTCATCTTTAATTCCATACAAAGAGAAATAATGCTCCATTTGAGTTACCCAACTAGTGGGATATGAGCCATCAATTTTTTTCACATCCACATGTGGAAGGCATTGGTCACACTAGAAGTGATGGGGATGAAAAGTATGGGAATTAGAGGAAGTTTCACCTTTGGAGTGAAAAGATGGGTCGGAGGAGGGAGGATATGCATGGATATTCATCTTGGCCCATATCATTCTAGTGAAGGATGCAAGCTGGGTAGTGAGGTCCCGTTTGATGGTTTCCATTTTGGAGTCGATAGAGGAATGCATATTTTTATTGATGGTGGGAAAATTGGCACTTAGTTACCTAACTTCTTGTTAGGTCTCTGTGAAATTAGAGGACAAGGTATTGAAGCGAGCTTCCAAGTCTTGGCTATGGGTGTGGGCCATGATGAAGAGGGAAAATAAAAAGGAACGGGTGGGACCACACATAAAATGGATTATGAGTGAAGTGTATTACAATGATCAGGGCGACGAGGGGAATCTAATGGGGTATCACCCAAATAAAGGTGTTTGAAGGGGGTCAAGACCATGGGAAAAATATTTTCTGAAAAATGATAGGCATGACTGAGATAAGGGAGAAGAGAGGAATCCAATGGGATAGGGCTCAAATAATGGTTCCAATAGGATCCATATTTTTCTGTAGAGTTATACTTTGATATGAAGAATATTGCAGTGTTGAAATTCCCAAATTCTTAACAGGAAGAAATGTGTAGTAATTTCACAACACGAATGTGTTAGCACTATGTAAAAATTGTCCAGCCGATAGAAAAATGACATAGGTAACTATTTCAACCGGTTTTAGAGATTGGCACTAGCTTTCTCAGCTCGAAGAGGGCTCTCTCGTGTCAATTGATATTTATTTGGAAATCAGTGGCTAGATTTGGTTTGTTTTGGGATTTTTTATAAATTTGTTGGCAAGGAAAGGGAGGGACACTTAGGACTATGGAGTCAAAATTGTGAAAGTGAATGAAAACAATGACTGGATGATAGAATTCTCCAGAGAATAAAGGCTAAATGAGGCAATGAATATGAGTTATAAATTGTATTTAAGCATAGTGTAGGAAGAAGGAGAAAACAAATAACTGCATCAGAGAATTATTGAAATGAATTCTGAATTAGTTAGGAAGAAATACACATAGTTTAAATTGCTTTAGCCGAGAGCATCACAATATCCATTTTGGGCCTTTGACTATCCAATTTAAATAGAGGAAAGTGCAAATGGAATTTAAGAACATGGGAAGAACATACAATGAGAGAAGAAAAAACTCATATCACCACCATTATAATCTTTTCATAGAGACTTCAAAATCTTATGCATATGTATTCAATTCAGCTCCAGAAAATTACAATGGAGTTTAGAACAACCAGAATTTGTGCCCTTGCACTTCTTCCCACATTAATTCATTCAAAACTTCTAGTATTTATATAATTTGAGTTTGTTTCAACTGCAAACCAATTATAATATCTAAACTAAAACATTTTAGCTTCTAAAACTGACTACAATAATTTCAACTCACAGTCTTGGTATGTGAACCGATTTACAATGATTAATAAAAAACTCTTTGTAAAGTAACGGTTAATTTCTTTGACTTCTCGAATTCTGTCTTTGCCATCTGTCAATAAGGTATTCTTTTCTTAGCGGGGGATCTTACTCTATTACAAACAAAATGAAAGGATCCATGGAGATAATGAAAAATACCTCTGAATGAACGAAAGATGCGTGAATTTGGTGCACTGTTGAGATTAGGTTTCATTGGAGCAGTCCCACCATTTTTAATGTGCAAACGATTTGAAAAATAATAAAATGATGACAAGGGTCCCCCCCTTATATACACTTCTCGATATCGAGGAAAAGGCAAAGAAGATTGGGGTAGACTTCTTTTCACCTTGATATGAATCTGGTGGTGCCATATGGTCCTGAGCTTAAACCACGATACTTTCATCAGCCCGCTTTCAAATAATTAATCTACGCACTATTTCTTCACCCAATATAGCCTCCGACCATTGATATGTGGCCCACCAGGTCCCGTCAACTCCGCGCCTCCACTAGATTTAGACTTAGTCCTCTAGATGTGGCCCCGTCCTCTAGTTTATTGTGTCTCTACACCGGTTTATCCCCTCTCTAATTCCTGAGACTTGGATTCCATCAAAAAAATGTTATGGTGATAACATAATGCAAGAGGCATAGTTTCACAACAATAGATCTTGTTTGTTTTGTTTTTGTTTTCGTCCCAATGGTTAGGGTATGAAGGGTGTCTATAGACTAGGGTTTTCCCTATGCTATAGATCTCTAATATCTGTGCGAGTTCCAACAATATTACTTGGCCCAATCTCTCAAGGCACCAACTAAGGAGGCTATATCATGCCCTTAGCTATACTACCCTACTACCTAGGTACTAGAGAGTATCTTCCCAAGTGCTATTATTGATGGCACTATATAAGCCAAGAGGTTGATCGGTTTATCTATGGAGGGCTTCAGGATATCTAGGTCGATCTGTAACATGTGTTTTCTGATGCGCTACCACTCAAAGGGGTACCAACTGGGGTTACAAGGGTGGCCAACAAATGTGTGTTGAAGAACCACTTGTATTTCCTACATGTGTAACACCCCGACCGTGGGTTTATGTGAGTAACAACAAATATATGTGGCTTTAAGACGTTGGAATATGTGTCTACCCTGAAACAAAATTAACCCAAAATTGTTTTCCAAGGAAAGTTCTCTGATACCACTTGTAGTATTCAAGATATAAAATAGTATGTAGAACAAAAATATCTTAGCTAGAAATGACAAAACAATAATGATATAACCAGAACAATACATGAATAATACCATAATAACATTAGAAAGAGTACATTGATTCATCATAGAAATGTTCACTTGCCTCTTCAAGGGGGAAACCTCCAACAGAGCAGAGCTCTATTACAATAATATTGTTATGAACCTAAATATATATATAAAGTAGATATTAATAACATAATAATTAAATGATAATTAATAAATAATAATTATTAATAATGAAAGGACATGACTATTTGTTAAGGGAACCTCTTTGTGGGTATATAAGACAACACTCATTCTCATTTGTAATCATATTACTATTCATTATTATACATTATATATATATTTTTTTCGTATGGATTTGATTACTATATTCCATAAATTTTGGATTATTTGTGCATGACGAAATTTGTTTGTCTCATTTGGTATCAGAGCCCCTTCTTGGGAATTCCATTGATTATTGGTTGTTGGCCAACATTTTTTTTTTAGATTTTCTTTGAAGTCGGGGTCCTTGACGAACTACACCCTTTGTCCATATAAAAACTTAGAATTTAGTTGAAGATATTCCACTGCGAATTCAAAATACGTACATAACCGATTTATGAATAAAAGAAAAATCAAAGTGTTTGAATATAAAAATTACATAAGAAAATTATAAAGTCAAACTATTAAATACAAAGTTGAAATCCTACCTAGGAGCATAATACTTACTTTACCAACAATTTCTAAGAAGTTAGGAGGAGTAAAAGGTGCATCTCCATAACTTTACAAGGAGTAAAAATGAAGTATATAAGTTAAAGAAGTAAAAAAGGGAATCCCAAACAAAACATCACATCAAAGGTCATGATCATTCATAGAAAAAAAATAGTTACTCAGTTTATTAAAAGGACAAAGGAAAAGAGAAAATATTAATATCTTATTTTAAAGGAAAATATATTATTATTAAAAGAAAGTATATTTTAGTGAGGTTGTTAAAAAACAGATCTTTCATAAAAGTTACACAAAGTGTAAAAATGTGACTTATTATTGAGTAATTGAAGTTAAGTAACAGTATTTGAAGTTTTTAAAATAAAAGGGAAAAAGTAAAAAGAGAATTTAAAGGTGCCTTTTAAAAAACAAAATTTTTAAGATAAGTAATATATATAATATATTACAAAAAGATTATTAAAAAAACAAGGTATAGAAAAAAGAATAAGAGAGAATCCATTAAAATAAATTACAAGTAAAAGCAAGACAAAGGACCAATTATTAAAAAAAAAAAAAAAAAA
>ML789205.1:674117-689175 GCA_009831015.1 Picea engelmannii | reverse complement strand
ACATTTCAAGGTTCAAACATGTAATTATATAAATGGAGTTTTGTGGTGAAAAACAAGGAAGATTTCCTCATACTTATAAAAAAATATGTCGATTCCTTATTATAAGTTAATGAGATTATTCAAGGAAAAAATATCAAAGTCGTTATTTGCCCGAACACTAGAAAAAATAACATTAATGTTGACCTGGCAAACCAATTAATGGTTTAAAAACCAAATATAATTGAAAATGACACGTGTCTTTCTGATGAGAAATATGAAATTAAGAACCTACAATTACCTCTTGGTGATTACAAATTCATAGGTAAATTCAATGTGGTATCAATGTATCAAGACAATGTTGATATAATTCAAGGGCCAACTTGGGTAGATACATTGGGTACTTATATTTTCAACACAAGGAGAAAGTTTTTGACATTTCTTATAAGAATAAGAAAATCACATTACAGGACATCAAAATGAAATCGATTTTATATGCTCCATCATCAGAAGACCTGAAGGACATATCACAAGTGATCCTTCAAGATAACCAGAAGTCAATACAAAAGTTGCAAGATCGACAAAAATAATGTGACAAGATCATCATTGAAAAAGACAAAGAGATTTCCCTCCTAAGAAATCATAATTATAAAATACTTGCAAAAATTATGAAGTTGAAGGAGAAGAAGTAGAGTTTTCAAAAGTTGGAACAAGAGAATCAAGGTCTCAAAGAGAAATTAAGTAAAGAAAAGGAAGGAATCTCTTGTTTAAGGAACCTTAATCAAAATTTACTAGAACACATTAAAATATTAAAGGATGATTAAGGTTCAAGAATGATTACTTGATGATTAATCATTCTTGATGACAAGTCAGAAGATAAAAAATAATTTTTACAATTAAAACAACATAGTCAGGATTTAATAACAACAATTAAAAGACTTAAGCATGATAAGAAGTCTTTACAAGAATTTATATATCACAAAACATCAATAGTTGATAAAGAGATAATGAATGGACCTATGGAGCTACAAAAGTATTTAGATGTAAAACTACCAAATCTGGATAAAGGAATTAATACAGATCTAGTCAACCTTACAACTCATGTAAAGAGGTCTTCAAATGTTGAAGTAGAAAAAATACAGGGTCATGAAGAAGACTCAATTCCAAAAGTTAATCAAGAAAAAACTAAAAGTATATGAACTAAATATCAATTTGCAAGGATGCCTTATCGACATCCTAATCACAAAAGTCGATACTTCAGCCATCAGTGTATCAACAAAAACAAATAACTAGTGTGCTGAAGAATATTACTTCCACTACAAGTGCAGGTCAAAATAAAAGATATCATGGGAGTAGTAATGCATCAAGTTCTTTCTAAGAACCCTATAAAAACCCAAATCCATAGAAGATCGAATTAGGATGGGAAAAATCCTTTACAATTCGTCAATTCTACTCAGCGCTTAGAAGATCCTATCATCTCATGTCCTCAATGATTACTCAATCAAGAATAAAGAATCATGAGACAATAATTACAAAACAAAGCAAGAGATATTAATAACATAACAATTAATTAATAATTAATAAATAATTATTATTAATAATGAAAGGACATGCCTCAAAAGACAAGATTATTGGTTTAGGGAACCCTTGCATGAGTATATAAGCGAGCCTGCATTCGCATTTGTAATCATATTACTATTCATTCTTATATATATATATATATATTCATATGGATTTGATTACTATATTCCAGATATTTTGGATTATTTGTGCATGAAGAACTATGTTTGTCTCAAATATCCAAGAAACAACTTCGCATACCCTCTACTCCTATTTATACTAAATTTGTTTATCCAAAATAACAATCTAAAAGAAGATCCTTATAAAACTGGAACCTTCTATTAGGTCTTATTACATTTGACTTATTCTTCCTTATTGCTAGGTGTTACCCGTGATTTTGGTCATCATGATGGCGTATTAATGATGGTGTACTCAGGCTCTTCATAAGAACTTTCTCCTGAGAAAAATTACTTTCATCTCTTCCCAGAAAACTCACTTTTGAAGAGGGTTCGCAGGCTGCTAATATATTAGGGTGCGAGAATGCCTAATTCTTGCAGGTTGCCTTAAGCTGGGGTGCGAACTTCTCGCACTGTGTTGAATAGCTAGGGTGAGAACTTGTCCTAAAGCATGGAAAAAGATGAATTCTTGATGGTTCTAGAAGGGAATCTTCTAGAAGAATGGGTTGGCATTCGAATGGTTATATTTGTGTTGGATTCCCTGATATTGTGGGATCTTTCTTATCTAAGTAACCATCTCATTCTCTCCTATATATTGAGGAAACTCTCATGGAAAAGGTTAAGCAAGATTCATTGAAGAATTGGTGAAAGAATTATGTGAAGGACATAGCTTGAACAACATCTTGGAGACTCTAGCAAGTCTATCAAGAGGATTTGATCTTCTTCATGCAAGGATTGAGCAAGTGTGTGTGTTGGAGCCAAGAGCCATCGAAAGGAAGCTTGTGACATCAAAGATATCAGGTTGTAATCTTTACTTTCAATTAATATGATGTAGTGGCATGTCCCTTTCCCATAAAGCTATTCTCACTTTATTATGTAATTCCTTGATCATACACATAAGTTGACAGTTGAATATATTTTTCTATCTTCACTTTGGTTGGCTTGTGTTGTCTTGGTCTTGACCTCACAAGAGCACCGGAGCAAAGCGGGAGCAACAGAGACCCTAGGAAGGGATACAAAGGTATGTTACTTGTTCCTTCCTACTAGCTAATTCAATGGTCAAAACTTAGGGAAAGAGTCATGTCCTGTCCTATTTTGTTTTAGATCCAGGTGGATCTAGGGAGATCAGTTAGTGCCCGCACCTACCAATTAGTCTGATAACAAAATTGGCGACTCCACTGGGGAGAATCCGATTTTCTTTGTGGCTTTTGATATTTTTTCGTCGCCATTTGCTCTGGTTTTACTTTTCTCGTTTCATATCAATCTTTGAGTCTTCAGGATACCCTGATAGACCCTCTGGGTCCAGAGGCCTCTTCAAATTTTGTTTCATTTTCCTAAAATTTGACTAGTTTCAGAGGTTCTCGCAATGCACTCCATAGTAGCCTGCGAGAATATTTAGAGTTAGCATCATTCCTTTAGGTTCAGTGTGTGGTTCTCGCACTCTGCTCAAGGGCCACCTGCGAGAATCACTCATTCTTGCACTGCGTAACACTCTCAGCCTGTGAACCCATTTTTTCAAACTTTTGGATTTGATTTTTGGCATTTTCAACTGCCCAGATCAGTCTAGGTGCCTCATAAGAGTTTCTTGGACCATTGATTGATGTTCTTCTTGTCTTCATTTTCATGCATGAATAGTCTTAGGATTTCAAGGCTCTTCTTGTCACTTCTGTCTTGACTTTTCTTGGCATAGCCATACTCTTTGATTTTGGAGTATGAGCGTGCTTGTTTGGTTAAGGACTGACAATCGGTTGAAAGTTGAGTTTCTTGGTGTTTATCATTTGCTTCTTGTTTGAAAGATCACTTTTCTTATGCAATTGAAAAGACTAGATTGGTTTTCTTGTTATTTTTGTTTTCATTGAAAGAGTGGTTTGGGTTTTTATCATTGCTTGTTCATTGGTTTTTTATTTTCTGTACTCTCACTATCATGGTGTGGGTCCTTTTTGAAAAGTGAACAAATGTTTTTTCTTTCAAAAATCATTTTCGTCTTCGAACACATTGAAAATCAATTGTTGAAATTATTGAAAAAGAAGTAATAACGAATTGTTATTGATGCGTGATTTGTTGCATTTGCATTTAAAGGAAATTGTGTCTTGTAGTTCAAAGTTTGATCCAGAACACTTCTCTCTCCCTCCCATACATAGGATTCATTGAACGAAAATCGATATATTTTTTATTCTCATCCATGCATCGTTGGGTCAGAGTCATACAACATCAGTTTCATCTCCATTTCCTTTGAGTAAACAATAGCTCTTAATAACACTGCACAATTATAAAATTTATTTAGTAACTCTTTTCTAGGGCTCTATTACACCAACATTTAGCTAGGTTAGCGCTTTGGCATAGGAAGAGAGACAATAACATCTTGTGTTAGGGAGTGTTAAATTCCATTTGCAACATCTTGTCCTGGGAAGCCCTTCTCAAACAAGGGTCAAACATGAGGTCGAATTGATATTGGCAGAGTTACTCACCCTGCTTTGTTGATATCAGTGTAGAGATTGCACGTATTACGGGGATCACTCAGAGGTATACCCACAATGATGAGTGGAAGCCTTTTGGGTTGATTTCGGGCTAGATACCCTGCCCTTGTGTGTGGATCAGACTGTCGACTGTCCCCCCAGGATTTATTGTTATTGGTGGTAACCTTAGTGGCCTATCTTTCTAGGTTCTTACACAAGGTGACTGTGAAGGGGAAAGTCTTCACGGTACCTGGAATTGACATTGACCAAACTCACTCGGGATCCTTGGAGGGTATACCCACGATTATGTGTGGGAGCTTGCACTAGGGTGTAAGTCCATTAAGAAGGTCGTTAGCATAACTTTTCCACCCTAGCCTAGCCCCTTCTCATCTCATTGTTGCGACGTTGGATTTCATCACCAACTAGTGGCTTCAGAATTATAAGGTCTTGTTTGCTTGGTGATTGCTTCCTAGATTTTGTTTACTAGCGCGTGTTGTTTGTTCATCGAAGTTGACCATAATATTTTCTTCGTGAAGTTTGCCACTCGTTTACAATAGCTCCTCCACATCGTTCACGTAGAATGTAGGGTTTATCTCCAGAGCATCTGGAAGGTTCTCAACCCTTGCCTACAAGTACAACTGAGGGCTCTCCTCGGCAAAGTGAAGTCACAGTCGTCACCACGCCATAGGTGGAACAAACTGACTCTCTAGAACATTTTCAAATTACAAATAGTCGAGAGCACTTTCGACTTCACCGTGATTCTGAGCGATCGTTTATGCGACTGAATTCTTCTGGAGACTTAGTTGTTACGTCTTTTGGATCACCTGTTGGACCCTTTCCAGGCATAGAAGGCCAATATCATTTTTGGTCTACAGGTGTTTTCTGACGGGACCTTTTTGGTCTAGGTTCACCTGTGATTACTAAAATCTCTATTCCAGAGACAGTATCGTTGACTACTTCTTATCACTTTACCGCCCTTGTTGAAATGGCCCATCTCACAGATACTATGAGTGTTCCAACCGGGATTATTGTGCTAAGTCTTGCTCCCATCAACACACTATGAATGCCCAATGTCACTTCGACACTACCACCCATATACCATGCGTTGAATGCTTCTATTCATACTCCTGCGCAAACTCCATCCGGCTCTCCTGGTGGTCCTTCTTCTTCTGGGCACTCTCTTCCCAGTTTTATTCCAACACTCAATTTCCTTTTGGAGGACCTTCTTCGTCTTCTACTGGCACTATTAATCCTAGTGGCACTATTCCATCATTCACTCCAAATTACCAGTTTCCGGTTGGTGGACAATTTCACCAAGGTGGTATGACTCAACCCCCTCTCAACAGGCAAATTCCTTTTGGAACGCAAATCCCAATTGGAACACAACCCCCAATTGGAACATTGCCCCCAATTGGAACACAACCTTCGATGGGAGGACCGACCCCACCTTATGGGAAAAACATCCTTCTATCATTGGCCTAGTATTGGAATCAGTTGATACAACATCCTCCTCAATCGACTGGGGGGCAGCAGTTTCCAGCTGCATCCATAATACCTCCTAGTATGGGCCAACCATATCCAGGTTCGTTCAATCCCATTTGAGGGGTGAATGCTCAAACTCAAGCCCCTGTTCCAGGGTATATTCCTATGAGCTACTATCCTCTCCAACCACCACCGAATATGCCTGGGTCTTCACATTATATGTAGACTTCTTATGGTCCTACTGGTTTGCCGACAAGGCTTCCTCCCCAAAGCCACTAGTACCCGTAGGTGATTCGACAGTTACCCTTTCTCGCCACTTTGGATATTCCAGGTTTGTTAAGGATTTTAAATGATCCTATTCATCACTCTTCCCAATGGCCGGCTATACCAGCCAAGCTTCCATTAGACATTCCTAAATTCGACAGCAAAGCGAGAGAGGACCCAAACAATAACGTTATGAATTTTCACCTATGGTGCTCATCCAACTCGTTGATGGATGACTCTATTCGTTTACGTCTTTTTCAACGAACCCTCACAGGTTCTACTGCAAAGTGGTATATCGAATTGCCACGAGGGTTCTTCTCTGACTTCAACACCCTAGCCATGGATTTCCTCACACGCTAACAGTTACCAATTCGTTATGACACGGGGACCGAGATTTTGACTTCGTTCAAATAGAACAAAGCCACTCATATATCCGATCACATCCATGAGTGGTGAAGGAGATGACGTCTCATTAAACTTGAGCTCCCCGATCAGTTGTTGGTAGAGTGGTTCACAAAATCATTTGTGAACGACATCGGTAAGGACATTACCATGGGTGGCGTAGTCACAGAAGAGTAGGATATAAGTCGTGCTTAATATCTTGACCTTGTTTACTCACAAACAGGAACCCTCTACGATTTAATACCTGACTTACCTCGTCCTAATACTTCCAAAACTTCAACTACTCCAGTTGCCTCGCATGTAGCTGACAGTGTGATTAGCTCTTCCTAAGCCCAACCACATTCTGCCTCAAGCACCAACCCCAAATCTGCTTCTTCTAATGTTCAAAATTATCTGTCTCCTGCCCCTCCCACCAGCAAGACTTCTAAGGTAAATGCAGTCCAGTCTACCCCAGCTGGTAAAAACAAATCTAAAAAGGGGAGAGGTAAGAATAAGGAGGGAAAAAATATTCCTCAAGCAGAGAAAACCAAAGCTACCCCTGTTGACGATCGGGATAAGTGAAAACCATGATACCCTTGTCTTATCTGTGGTGATGATCACTACATGAAGGATTGTCCACGACGCGCCGAGGTCACTAAGTTCCTTCAAGGAGCTCCAAAATCACCTGCACCGACCGTTTTGTCCCAACCCTTCTTGTCTCAACAACAGGATCAGTTGGTCATTCATGACCAACCCTCCTCTTCTACTACATCATATATTTTGATGTGTACTGGCGATTCTAAGCAGAGCAATGCTGCACTCACTACTCGAGCCAAAGATTTTTCTCCTTCTAAAGAGAAGGTTGATGATCTACCCCCTTTTGTGGTCCAACCCTCTCCCACGACTCCACCTACCAACGGTCCTATTCATCTCGAACGACCGAGCCTCGACACAGTTCTGCGACCCCCCCCGAAGGGCGTCGTTTGGAAATCGACTTTCAATCCTCATGCTCGCACTGCCCAGAACTACAACATTGTTGAAGATCTGGCTCAATCACCTTCTGCGATGTCAGCCCTCGGAGTCCTTCAGACTTGTCCCACACAACAGAAGGCACTATTGAAGGCTATCGATGGAATCGATCCAACGGATACGAATTTAATAATCTTTGACTTGGAAGATCACATTCCAAGGTTACCCCCTCAACTTGCATTCGAGATCAAAGTGGTTGTCTCTGACAAAAACATTTGTTGAACCGTTATCGATGAGGGTGCTTGGACATGTGTCATGTCTCTTGCTTGCTGGAAAGCCATTATCTCTCCTTCCTTGAATGAATCCTAGAACACTCTTAAAGCCTTCAATGGCTCTAGTTTTAAGCCCTACGATGTCCTTCCTTCATTGCCCATTACGTTAGAAGGAAAGATGGTCCAAGTTGAAGTGGAAGTCTTTGACGCTCCCCTTGATTATAATCTTCTGCTTGGCCACAGCTGGATCAATTCCATGCACGCAGTTGTGTCGACCCTTTTCTGTGTGGTACGTTTCCCTCATCAAGGAAAGGTTGTCACCGTCGACCAACTAGCCTTCTTCAATTTCGATACTCATACTGACAACGTATCGTTTATCGCTAAAACCCCACCAGGTTATGAGAACGTCGGTGTAGGCCTTCTCAAGGAATCTTTGTTAATGGGTACTTTCCCCATTCCTCCGCTCGATGTTCCACGCTCATCTGTTTCTTCCATCAACATGATCTCCACCTTGCGTCATGAACTTTCTGCGTCTCACGACCTCTGGATAGTACCTGACCCTGGAGATCATCTTCGTTACGGTGACACAATGTCGTTAAGTCCAGTCGAATCCACCTACCAGGCCATTCAATCGACAACACCTTCTACCCCCTCTCTTGATGAGTTGTCTCCCGATCCTTTTCATGTTATTTTTCCCACTAATGAGATGATCATGTCCATCATGGAGGACACCCCTTGGGATGATGGACATCATCGTTCCATCATCTTTCTGGAGAAACATACTCTTGATAACTATCAATGGATCTCGACTCCATCGACCATTGTCTTCATCTCGACCGTTCTCGAGTCTGCACACGATGTGTTTTTTGAAGGGAACTTAAGCAATATCTCGCCCACTATTCACCTTAACATATCCATCAAACCTGGGATTGTCGAAAATGTCCATATTGGAGCTTCGTGTTCTTCTGATGAAATCGTCACCTACACATCCCTATTCAAAGAGTTTTGTGACATCTTCGCCTGGAGTTACGAAGAAATGCCAGGTATCGACCCTGAGATTGTGATACATGAGATCAAGACATACCCCGACGCTAAACCCGTCCAGCAATGCCTTCGTCCAGTTCACCCATGTAAAGAAGCTGCCATAAAGCTCGAAGTCGAGAAACTTCTTAAAGTTGGATTTATTTATCTGGTGGCTCTCACAAACTGGGTTTCCAATCTTGTCCCAATCAACAAGAAACAAGGCACCATTCGTGTATGCATTGATTATAGGGATATCAACAAATCTTGTCCCAAAGACAACTTTCCTACCCCCTTCGTCGATCAGATTGTCGATGATTGCGCCAAAAGTAAAATCTTCTCTCTCATGGATGGTTTCTCCAGGTATAATCAAATCAACATTGTTTCCGAGGATCAACATAAGACTACTTTTATTTTTCCTTGGGGTACTTTTGCCTATCGAAAACTTCCTTTCAGTCTCAAGAACACTAACGCAACTTTTCAATGCGCTATGTCTTATGCTTTCCATGATATCAAGCACATCGTTCAACCCTATTTGAACAATTTACCCACTCATTCAATGCACAGAGTCAATCACCCAACCCACCTTCGAGCCATTTTTGTTCGCTGTCAGTTCTACCGTATACGTTTGAATCCTCATAAGTGCATTTTCTGTGTGGAATTTGGCCACCTTCTAGGTTTTATCGTTTCACGTCAAGGGATTTGGGTGGATCCTTTGAAGGTTGAGGCGATCCTTAATCTCCCTCCTCCTTCTTCCCTTCGCCAGTTGCAAAGTTTCCAGAGGAAAGAAAACTTTCTTCATCGTTTTATCCCAAATTACACCGAGATAAATCGTGGATTTACGCGGCTATTAAAGAAGGATTCAGAGTTCGTCTGGGATACCATTGCTAACAATGCTTTTGAATCTTTGAAATTGTCCCTAACACATGCTCCTCTTCTCTTTCCCCTTGATTACAGTCGTGATTATTTCCTCTATCTTGCTGCCTCGGATTACACCATTGGTATGGTTATCGTCCAAGAGGATGATGCTAACGATGAACATATTATCTACTACTTGAGTCGAAGTCTCACGCCTACTGAAATCAAGTATTTACATGTCGAAAAACTGGCCTTGGCTGCTGTCCAAGCCATCCAACGCTTCTGACATTATATCCTCTCACACAAGACTACAGTGATTTCGCATTGCAACCCTACGCAACACATTCTCACCTGTCAATTTCTAGGGGGAAAATACTCCAAATGGATTGTGATACTCCAGGAGTTTGACTTGGAATTCGAATGTGCCAAGTCCAAGAAGTCCTTAGTCTTTGCTGAGTTGATCTGCGACTTTCCCCATTCTGCAATGAACAATGTAGCAGCTGATTCATTACCTAATGAATCTCTTTTCCTTATTAACACTGATGATCTTTGGTATGGTGATATCATTATATATCTCCAAACCCAAACTTTTCAGCCAACTTTTTCTAGTACTGAACGACGTCGAATATGATACCAAGCTCGTCAATACATTATCCTTGGGGATACTCTTTATCATCGGGGGATTGAATCTATTTTTTGACATTGTCTAACATTCGATGAAGTTGAGAAAGCTCTGAATGACTACCATTCTAGAGCCTGTGGTGGTCATATGTCTGGGTATGCTACTGCCCAGAAGATCTTACGAGTAGGGTATTTTTGGCCTTCCTTGTTTAATGACTTCATAATCGCCATTCAGAAATGCCATGCTTTCCAGACCTATAATCAGAAGATCCGGTCACATCCCGCTCCTCTTCACCCTGTGGTCTCAGTAGGTAACTTTGCAAAATGGGGCATCGATTTCATGACATGTCACCCTCACTCGGCCGAGGGGCATGGTTACATTATTGTAGTCATTGATTACTTTACAAAATGGACCGAAGCGATGCCGACATTTGACAACACTGGAAAGACCACAACATTATTCATTTTTAATCATGTCATAGCTTGTTTTGGTGTTCCCCAAGCTATCGTCAATTATCATGGTAGCCAGTTTGGGAATTTTATGATGTCCAAACTTACTGAAACGTTGGGTCTTCACCATGATAACTCAATGCCCTATTACCCACAAGCCAAAGGCCAAGTTGAAGGGATTAATAAAGTTCTCATAACTATGCTCTGACGAATGATAGGGATTCATAAAACAAGTTGGCACACAATGTTTTTTTTGGCATTGTGGGCGTATTGGACATCCGTCAAGTCCGCTACCGGGCTTACACCTTTTCGGTTAGTCTATGGTGTGGAAGCTATTCTCCCAATTAAATGTGAGATACCCTCTTTAAAACTGGTTGTTGAACTCCTACCCAATACTTCTGCTGAGGAAGAACGTCTATTGTATCTTATGCGGTTAGACGAAACTCGACGCGATGCCACCCTAGTCATAGAAGCTCAGAAAAAGTGTTTTAAGGCCCAATACGACAAACATGTCAAGCCTCGCATTTTCTCAGAAGGAGATCTCGTTCTCCTCTATGATCAAGATCGAGATATGCTAGGAGCTGTAAAGTTCGAAGCCATGTGGCGAGGTCCTTATATCATTCAATGAGTTTTGGAAAAAGGATCTTATGAGTTGGTAGATTACGATGGTATCCCTTCGAGTGAACTTAGGAATGAAATGTACTTGAAGAAGTACTATGCATAAAATCATATGTGCACGAGTACTTGTACTTTTTATTGTATCATACTTTTTGTGTGTTACTCTAGCTCGCTTTTGTCGTTATCTGGTCTCTTCCCTTATGTGACGTTGTGTTTGATTTCCATATGTCGAAGTCTTCGCTACCCTATATTGGCTTCGCTGAAGGTGCTAGCTGTAGTACTCGAAACCTTGCTTCCGTTGCATGGGCAATTTATGCCCATACAAACGAACTTGTCTCCTTATGAGGTGTGTGTCTCGGCCGTGCGACCAACAAAATTGCAGAGTATAGCGTCGTTATTGAATTATTGATTGATGCTATCTCACTTGGAATCCGTCATTCAGTTGTGCGACTCGATTCACAGCTTGTAGTACTATAGTTAAGTAATGTATATACTATTCAAAGTCCTACTTTGTTACGAGTGTATTTGCGAATTCGCCTCTTGGAACATTATTTTGATTACATTGAATATCAAAATATTCCTAGATGTCTAAATACATTAACAGATGCATTGGCTAATTATGTATTAGACAGACATTTGAATCATTTATAAATCAATCACATCAATGTTCACACAACACATGATAAACCGGTAGAAGCCATCTGTATATATAATGATCAAAAGAGTTTTTTACAAAAAGTTTTGTCCGAAGACTGAAATGTCAAAATCAGAAGCTCATAGCTTCTACAAAGTGATGTCATGGATGACGTTCAGAGTAAAACATGACTACTTGAGAAACCCTACGAAGAAGTCGACTCATGGAACCTGACACTCCTACTGTATGATGTTGATCGCGTCGTGAAACCTCTTCAAGAGGCATGTCTGGAATATCCGCGGTCAAGCCCTCTAGGTTTTGTTCCACTACTTGATAATCCTCGGCATATTGTGGTGCTGGCGCTACCTCTCCTCACCGCTGAATGGGAGAAGTACCAGGAGGTTGGGAAGGTCCAACATATATGACATCAACAATGGTTTTGTATTTAGTCTTTGGACGAACATATAAAACAAAAAACATTTGAATATGATAAAAATTCACAAAAACATTTAAAAAGAAAAAAATGTGTGTACTTTTTACCAAGTTCCCCCCACTAAGCATCCTCTGACAGTACTAAATCTGGATCTCCTAGGAAATCCAACCTGGAATAAGCGTAATCGTCAACCATCAACATCTATGGTTGAAGTCAGTGAAAGAAGGTATCATCATACTTGATGATCGGTCCAACTACGTGTCAGGCCATGAGCCGACACCATCTCGACATTCTTGGATCCATGGGAGCTGGTACATTCCATTCAACCTGTAGTCTCAGTAATGGAACCCTCTCAAGGAATAAGGACACTAACAAATATCCGTACTCGAATTGCTTCATGTCGCCTCGTCTGCATTTGGTCAACTGCTTTTTCATACTACGAAGCACTGCATCTGCCCAATTGAAAACCCAAGGTTCAGTACACTCTATATCATACTGGAAGTAACTCTGTAGCACCATGTGAGGAGCAAAGATCCCCTCCATCCGTGCTATGGTGAACAAGATAGTACGGAGGGTCAAATCCCGTACCCCCCAAATAGCTACTTTTCCTTTCTTCCTCTCTGCCTCGAAAACGTAGTGTAAACGACAGTATTCACTCATGGGCAGCCCACCACCTCTGCCACCAGTCAGGCTCACATGGTACCCCCGTCGTGACAGTCCAGTCGAGAAGTAAATGTCCTCAATATCTAAGGACAGTGTGTGGACCCCCACATGAAATACCTGCTGATCGGGATCCCACATACGCACAAGGTACTCTAATAACCTGACTTGGGCCATCATGCCCGGGATATGAAAGTACTTCAGAAGGCCATAGTTTCTCAAAGCAACAATAGTAGGTGGATGATTTCCAGCAATAGCATTGTCTTCTTCGTTCTCTCTTTCGAGACACTCAAAAACCATTTTGATGGCCAATTACCTGCATAAGAAGCACAAAGAGAAGATTAGAAACTCTATTCATTCATTGGTTCTTTTTTCATTGAGTAAAATTTAAAAAAAAATTGTTCTTTTTGGTTCTTGCAGGTGCCCTTTGGGCACAGTGCAAGAACCTCACAGGCTGTTGTGGGTTCACCTACGAGAATGACCCATTTTCGCAGGTCCCGTGTAGCCCACCTGTGAAAATGGCAGAGAGAAAGTAGAGCTCATAAAACCAACTCAAAAATGAATTTTTAACCAATGGAAATGCAAAATTAAACCATGAAAGAGTAGAGTACAAAGAGCCTACCTCACTGTCGCTGACGGCTCGACGAATGCACGCTTGTAACTCCCGCAATCTGACACTGAACTTTGAGGGTAAAAGAGGGGTTTTTGACCTCAAATAGTGGAAAAGTGAAAATGATATGGTAAAAGGAGTTTTTACTCCTTTTTATTTACTTTTACCATGTTATTTGGTTTTTTATGATTATTTATCTATTAAACCCTAATCCCTAATGCCCTTTTGAGTGTAAATTTTGCAGGCGTAATGAATTTGATGGTCATGTACCGGGATGCGGACATAATTTTTCTTTTTCCATCGTATGTTTTGATTATTTTTTATGGTTTTTGTATAAAACCTCAAGCGTGGTCTTTGTCCGTTCTTGCACTCGAAAATACATGAGAACACGATTGAGCATACTTTTATCACATTTTCGGGCTCAACAAGGTTATACAAAAAAGGAACCCCCCTGGAGTCTTCTTTAAGCTCTTTATAGACTCTCTAAACATGAAAAGATAGCCAAGTGACCTTGCTATTTTCAAGCTCGATAAATTATTTGAAGAAAGCATCTGGTGAGCAATAATTTATCTCTTTTTTGGTCTCATTAGACTATTTTACGAAAAAGGAACTGAGAGAGTTCTCTTTTAAGTGTTTTTCCAGACTCTATAATCATGAAAAACCTTCGAGTTTTCTATCTCTGAACTCATTAAACAAACATTGACATACCTGTGATGGGACCGAACCACTCCTTCTTAGGGTTCGTTAAACATACTCCAAAGGACTTATCCGAAGGATAAGTTTATATCAACAAGCATATGTTATCCTCCTCAAGCTTGCGTAAAAATAAAGAGGTACTCGCTAGAAATGGTGAGGGAGAATTTGGGAAAGGGATATGTTTTCATCTTCGTATTGATTGGCAGTAAGTGTCACTCTTGAAAATGACACCCCCTATTCATTACATTTGAAGCTGGTTTGGGAAATCCATTTGTCTCTCATTCAATTTCCTACAAGGTCATTCCTTGTGTCGTCTTTGAGTCAATGCTGCCAAATCATTGGTCGTGTCGTTCATATGTTCAAGAGAAGTCCATCTGAAACCTCTATTGAGTCGACCATCTGCAGTTGACCATTCTCTCTGTGTCGGCCTTGTTACACATTATTTTCGTCATCCCTATGATCCTTAATGATGTAAACCTATCTATTGCCTTTAGAGGGGTCACAGTGGCCTGAATTCCTGAAGAGAGAAGGAAGAAGAACTTTTCCTGAGAAAAGAAGTTGCTTTTTTCTATGTAAAAACCTTATAAAGAGAAATGTACGCAGGTTGCTATATAGGCAGGATGCGGAAATGACCAATTTCCGCAGGTTGCTATATAGCCAGGGTGCGAACTTTCCGCAGGTTGCTATATAGCTAGGGTGCGGAAATTCCAGCACGTGGGAAAAACGTACGGTTTCTCGAGTTTTCTAGAAGGAGAAGCTTCTTGGGTGAGGTGGCATCTGAACGGTTTGGATCTTACTCGCTTTCATGATTTAGTGGGATTATCCTAACCTCCTCACCTTATCTTCTTCAGCTTATAAAAGGAGAAGAGTTCTCATGGGGAAAGTTAGATTTGATGGGTTGAAGGTTCATGGTTCTTGGTTG
>ML789205.1:630372-648498 GCA_009831015.1 Picea engelmannii | reverse complement strand
ACTTGCAGCAAATAAACCATCAAACTCACAACAAGAACAACATGATAAAGGAGTTCACCCCCCTCCGGGCTACATCTCCTTGAGCCTCCATCAATGGACTTGGCTCTCTGGGATTAATTTGTCAAAAGTTCTTTTACAAGATGCTTCTCAACTCCAATGGAAAAATAGACTGTACCATTGGGATCAGAACACATAAAAACCCCAAAAATGACTAATAGAACTCTGAAAACGGATCATGGCTCATCCGAGCATAACCTCTTCTACATGTGGCCATAAGCTTCACTAAGCTTCTCTTTGGAAAAAACACCCGTAAAAGTCCTCAAAAGCCTCTGAAACCTGTCCCAATGTGTTCATAGCATAACAATTAGCCAAAAATGATTATTCAATCACAGAAAACAAACATAGGCTCACCAAAACATGTCCTCAATCAATGAGGGCTTCAAGCTCCCTAGAGCTTTCTGAAACTTCAATGGCTAAAAACCTACAAAAGAAGTCTTCAAATGGCCTTGAGAACAGTGCCAATCTATTCAGGACATCCAAAAACCCCTAGCTGGGCTTTTACGACACCTCAATCGGCCAAGAAATGAGAAAGATAGGCCTCCTACCATCCTCTTCCTTCAAGCTTGTTGGCTCTTGTTCGCCAAAACGCACCTTTGTGTGCTTGAACCAAGAATACACTCCAAATTCGTGTTTAAACCCAGCACCCGTGCACAACCGAATAACTGTGCAAACTGTAGGACGGTTAGGGCGCCTCCATCCCCTAACCGCCTAGCACCTGGGCACATGGTGGGTCATATGACCTCACGCAAATGTAAAAAGGGCTCTGTTTTTCCAAACAAATGGAATGATGCCAAATGGAGGTTTGTTTAACAATTGTTTGAACCATATTAAAAAAACCCGTGCACATTTCAAATGGAGGATAGGGTCATATTACAACAGACATAAAACCGTGGCTTAACACAAATCCCACGTGCGCGCTGTTGGAGACTATGGGCATATGCAATAATAGTGTGACCGAGGGCTGGGGCTAAGCCCCAACTCGGACCCCCGCGCTGACCATTATATAGTTTGATTTTAAATAAATTTAAAACCACATTGTTAATAAGCAACGTCGTGTGGGCTAGTGGTAGCCCACACCCTACCAAGAAGCGGAGCCAAAGGGGAGGTCCACAGTTCAAATCCGGTGGATTATACAAAATTTTGAACAACAAACCTTAGCCAATAATGGGGTGCCATGTGGCAGCCCATGACTGGGCCATGTGGCACCTTACCATTGTTCAAAAAAATATGCCACGTGTCACCTTCCAATTCGACCAACTGTCAGCCACATCAACTCTACCACATCAGCATACGGATGTATGGTCAAGCCATGTCACCTCTACCATGTCAGCATACGGTTATGCCACGTCAGCATCCATACGTACTGTACGGACTGCACAGTCAGCATCCAATTTTTTTTACCTATTTGGCGATTCGAACAGATAGTGATATCTCTCGCTCCCGACGTCTGTTTGAGATGAAACGAGTTGTGTTGGGTTCATGATGACGAGGGCTACAATAACTTTCGTTTTGAGGCAATTTCGAGAATGTTGATTTTTGATCTAAAATTTGACCCCTGGTCCAGATTTTGATCAGTCTTCTCGATCCCGAGGAGGTAGTTATTGAGTTTGGTTGTTGGTGGTTGAGCATCAGTTCCACCATAAATGGAAATCCTGAGAAAGTACTGTCAGTAGGTCAGTTTAGCTGCAGATCCTTCCTGAAACAGGATTGCCTCTAACAGAGCTCGCTTCTAAAATGAGACTACATGCATAGTCTGATAGAAAGCATGCAGACATAAATCCCTTAATGTGAAGACCTGGGCATGCCTCTACTGTAGGAACGAAATTGTTTGAGTATAAGAGTGGATTTTTGTCATTTTGTAAGAGGTCTTTGGTTGAGTAGAGCTCCCAATCTATAATTTTGTTTTGCCAGAGTTGTTCTCTGGTTATGTAATCAACTTGAGACTTTCATGTTAATATAAGTCAGCTTCCTTCTTTCCATTTTGTCTATAAAAACTTCTTAAAACAATCGGTCATGGATGATCCAGTCGAGGATTTTCATATTGTTGTAATTGAGGTTTGATTATAGCAGTATCATGGTCAATTTTATTCATTTACTTGTAATATATTTTCCTTCTCACATTGAATGGCTCGGGCATGGAGGATCCAATCGAGTTGTTATAGTTGCATGATGATGGAGGTTTGATCATATTGCATCTGTAACTATGTCCCTTGTAGACATATTTTGGTGTCTGAATTTGAGCTCAAGAATGTTATTGATCTTGGTTTATCTTCTATGATTTGTTGGAAGGCCCGATGCCCAGAGAAGTATCCTAAACCCCTTCTCCTAAGTCTTCCCTCTACTCTCGCTTGAACTCAATTTCCTGACTGAATTTAATGTGGTCCTCACTTCCCTATACATTTCCCGTCTAGTTCTATGTCAAACACCTTTCATGTTGTTGATCTTTGGCCATCAACCATCCACATTTAAACTAACGTCCACCCCAACACTGATGGGTATCGGGCTTACCTTTGCTGCAATCCAGAGGTGACTTCCTGTGCTAACATTTATGGCACCGTTGTCGGGGATGAATTGAATATTTTCCCTGGGTAGAATGACAATGAACTTGTGATTCTTAAGGTGCATCAGAAATCATAACCTTGGAAGATTGTAACTATGCACCTGGAGACTCCACTTTGGTGAATCCACTGTCTCAACTCCACATAGCTCCTTAGAGAACACAATGATCATATCTGGTCTTTTATGGTGAACAAATACCAAACACACTCATTCTATGCATCATTCACCTAGGAACTCCATGATTGAAGAATCGATTGGCGACTCCACTGGTTCGAAATGGAAATAATCCTAGCTTGGAGGTTTTCTCCCTTTAATTTTTTTGATGTTCCTAGTTTTCCAAATGTTGTTCCTGATCCAAATGAATGGAATGATTATTTTCCTATATTTAGAGAGTGTTATAGGAAAACCCCCCCTGTGGACAAGTGAATCTCCTCTTCAGCCCTAAATCTCTAAGATCAATATAGAAAGGTGCTAACTTTGGTCACTAACATCCTTTTAAACCTTCTAAGTCCATCAAATAGATAAAAGGAATAAGATGTACCTTTTTACAATGTTTATCCTTGCCTAGTCAAACTTGAGACTTGATCCCTAAGCTCTTCAACAAGTCCTGCAATCCAATAACAACAAAGACAAAACAAATTCCTATTCTACCATGATTAATTCAAAACTATATCTATCTATAAAAGACAAGTTCATGTAGGCATACACAACCTTGAAAGAAATAGGCCAAGCACATGTATTAATGAGGACTCGATAGCAATACTTACAGACCTTTGATGAAGTTGCAACGACCTCTTCCAGCTCTCCTTGTCCATCCAATTGCTCAAATAATCCACAATCAAAATGACTATGCCTCACTGATTATATCCCTTATGAGATCATAAGTTTGATGCTTTCAATGTCCTCTCAATACCAATTCTCATAAGATCATAAGTTTGGTATCTCTAAAACTCCATTTCCCTTTCACCATGAGAAGGCTTCCTTATATAATCTTGGAGAGACCAAATGACCTTAGAGATTCTTAGGATAGGTTGAGGATCCTTCTCCATAAGTTTTGGATCTTCCCTAAGATCCAACCTTGACCTCATATTCGAATCCAACCAACTCCAGAGATGAGGGGGATTTTTCCCTGATTTTCCTCAACAGCCAAAGATTTCCTCAAACAACCTAGCACTCCCCTAGAATGGGGCACAGAGTGTTGCAATGGTCTCCCAAAGGAGGGAAAGGAGCACTAGCACTCTCTAATAGTGGGTAGGAGAGTGCTACCCAAAATTTCATCAAAAAATCTCAACACTCCCCCAGAAGGGTGCACAGAGTGCTGGAACGCTCCCTCCAAAAGGGTCAAGGAGCGTTGGCACTCCCTGTTAGTGGGTAGGGGAGCACTTCCCAAAATTTTCTCAAAAAATCCCAGAGCTCCCCCAGAAGGATGCATAAAGTGCTGGAACGCTCCCCCAAAGAAGGTCAAGGAGCGCTGGATTTCAAAATTGATTTTTAAGTGGTTTTTTTCATGCAAAAATCTTTGTACTCTTCATCAAATGATTTCTTCTTATTTAACCAGTCTCTGAGGGTGTCTTCAAGTGTTCCTTGTGATTTCATTAGAGACACAACATGGGAAAGATGATTGTATGATTTCTGCAACACTTGCGACACTTATGGCCAAAATGCGACACTTGTAATGACGAGAATAGGTCATCATTGAAATGAGTAATTTTGATGTGTAACAGATTGCCCCCTAAAGTGCAAAGTTAGAAGATGGAAATTGATGACTGAATTACTTTGTAGACTTTTTTGAGCAAGGGTATGGACGCGGAGAACCTGGTAGAAGCTGCACACAACTATCAAAAAAATATTATGACATGTTTCAAACCCAAGGCAGGCATACCTATGCTTGAGTGATAAAGACTTTCAATGTATGGCCACCATAAGATACACTACATATCCATAATTATATTAACAAAAAAGTATAGCCACAAAAGATACAATGTGGATCTATATTTCCATGACATGAACTGAGCATAGCCATGAAAACTACATAGTGGATCTATGAGACGACAAGTCATAGCCACAGACCAATACAAAGTGGATCTATGTAACAATATATGTGTCAATATTCAAGAGAAACTCAATCACAACCTGGGTAAAGTATATATCAGAGTGATTACTCAACCCAAGGTATTCTTACCGATCCCGATGCAGTACGAGTCTAACCATGTGAATATATGTCATGATGTTGAACATGGAAGAAACCACTTGATTACTGGTCAATGAGGTAAATTGTTAACAAGTGCGAGGGAAATCACCATTGATGTCAATGATTCCCAAGGTACCCTAGTACATTCCAGCGAATGTGAATATATGAGTTGAAGTTGAACATCCATGGAATCATCTGATCAGAGGTCAATGATGTAAACCCACTGTCAGAAGTGAGGAGGCTTTCCATTGTGGAATGCAAGTCCCAAGGTACTAACTGGTTTCTATGTCTAGTTCCCGGATAATGTGTTGAATTCGATAGGAACAAAATCATTGCAGGAGGTCCTTGATGTATTTCCCATCAATGACATGAAACTGAAATAGAGATGTAAATTGGTAGGTCAAATGAACATGTACTAACATGGGTATTGAAACATGATATTTTTGATGGTTGACTCTCGAGGTAGATACTTCCCTTGAACACTGAGGCAAAACAACAGAAACATGACATGGACCAAAACATGATTATGCAGTGGATATTGTGACTTTCGTCGGGTGACCCAAAGGAGTAAAGAAACTCATAGGATTGGTTCAGTTCCAAGGTTCATAGGATTAAAATGTATGCAAAGACAAAGTGTTGTGTTCAAGGGTGACTGTAAGAGTGACTGTTGATGTTTTCAAAAACAACTTGGCTTGCTTCCTTCAATTTCCCCCCCCATCCAGATAGACGATTACCTCTTTTTGATTTAATGACCTCAAGGAGGATAACACATGCTCGATATAAATCACCTTTGGTAAGTCCTTCTTCCTTTCTTTAATGAACTGGAAGAAGTAAGGGTTCAGTCCCATATGGGCCCTTCAATGTATAGTTTAGCGAGTCTAGAGAAGGAAAACTCGATGGTTTTTCATGTTTACAGAGCCTGAAAAGAACTTAAAGACAACTCCATAGTTGTCCTTTTTTGTAATGTTAGTATCATGAGGCTGAAAAAGAGATAAATTATCACTCGAAAGATTCCCTTTCAAACCTTTTAACAAGTGGGAAAGGAAGCAATATCACTCAACAATCGTTTCATGTTTAGAGAGTCTGAAAAGAGCTTAAAAACGACTCTAGGGGGTTCCTTTTTTGTGTATCCATGCGAGTCTAAAAAAGTGATAAAAGTATACTCAGTTACATTCTCATGTATTTACGATCACAAGAAAGAACAAAGCCTAAGCTCAGTAACTTATTCTCATGTATTTACGAGCACGAGAAAGAACAAAGACTAAGCTCGGTATTGATTTCATTTTTACACAAGCTTGAAACAAAATTAAACTATGCTTGTAAATTCCCAATGTAATTTCCAAAGGTAGGGATATGGGATACCCATGGATGGTTGGTACTCTTCCCCCAGCTTGAAAAGCTAGTGAAATAACTCTAGAATGATAATCAAAGGCTGGAGCCATGCCTCCCAAGCTTCAAATCATTCATCGAGTTTGAGGTTGTCACCAATTTCTGTACTAGATGAAGAAAAAGGATACAAGTGGATGAAATGAAGGTTAAAACATGAGACCTAATGAAAGACTCGACTTGAAAGAAGAGGTGGATATTTCATTTTTTAATGAGCTTTTCACAGGAAAATAACTATGCTCAAGGCTCCAGGTTCAATCCCCAGATCTTTGTTTCATTTTTTAATGAGCTTGCTAAAAAGAGAAAAAACTATGCTCATAGCCTCTGTTTCATTTTTTAACGAGCTTGCCACAGAGAAGAGAAACTATGCTCATATCCTCTATTTCATTTTTTAATGAGCTTACCACAGAGAAGAGAAACTATGCTCATGGACTCTTCTTGATCATGGATTCCAAGAGGACAATTCTCTAGAAGGAAACCATGTCAAGGGACAAAACTCGATCATGGATTCCAAGAGATATTCACTGGATGGAAGAAAAATGCTCTGGAAGGAACACATGTTGAGGGTCACAACAGGGGTAAGGAGGTCATTCTCTAAATACCCTACTGAAGATATCACCATGTCAATTGCTGGATCTAAGTCATATTCATCGGCAGCTGAATGCATGGGAGATAATGTCACATAATTGACCAATGGCAGGGGTGATACCGACTGCATATAAGACCCGTTTAGGGAGGTTATTGGGTTGATGGTCAAGTCAAGGCCAATGAACAAAAGTTGATCAATAGTCACCATTCTTCCATCGTGAGGGAAAGATATCACATGAAATAGAGTAGACACAATAAATTTCATGGCATAGACATAATCTCGCCCAAGGAGTAAATCAAAATCCAAGGGGTCCCGGACTACCATAACATCAATAAATAAATTTTTCCCTCCCAAAGTAATGGGAAACTGAGGAAGGATCCCTAAAGGGTGACTGGTTCTTCTATTAAAAGTGAATATATTCTAGGTAACTGACACAAGATGAGGATAACCCAAATCTTTCCAAGCAATAGAGGAAAAAATACTAACGGACGAACCTTCATTTATCAACGCATGAGGAACGTCCTGACCACAAACCTGTACTGTAATATTGGAAGGAATGTGAGAGGGAAGATGAGGTCCAGTTAGCACACACCAATAAAAAATGTTGGCCTCATTACATGGAGGGGGTTTCGCAGGAGAAGGAGGAATTCCCCTCCGCACAATAGATTTTGTATCAATGAGAAAAACGTGGGCATAATTGGGTTTACTCTCTAGTGGGAAAGTAGGATCGATTTATAACGACATAAAATTGACCACTTGGGTTTCATTCTCCAAGTGGAGAATGGGGTCGACAGGTGGAAATGGATCGACCACTTGGGTTGTACTCTCTAACGGGAGAGTAGGATCGACTGAAGATGGGATCGGATCAACCACTTTGTCAACTGGTTCAACTAAGGACATGGCCAGATTGATGACATGATCAACTGGCTGACCGATGAAGGGACCGGAGAAACCACATTGGAACTCGTCAGAGGGGGAGTGGGATTGACCACATTGTCACTCTTCAGATGAAGGGTGGTACTGACCAATGATGGGACTAGATCAGTCACTTGGGTTTCACTTTTCAGATGAAAAGTGGGGTTGATCGATGACAGAACTGGATCAACTACTTTGGTTAGTTGTTCAACCGAGGATGAAACTAGATTGACCACCTGATCAACCGAACTGACCAGGTATGGAACGGGATTGACCATTCCATAAACTAATGATGGGTTGGGGGAAATCCTATGATAACCAGTTGGAAGTTGAATATTTTCCAAAAGAGAAGAATCCTCGTCCATACGAGGACAAAGGTGAGAATAATGATCACCTTCGCATACCATGCAAGTAAATTTGCCAATTGTCTTCTTCTTACCAACCTTAATGTCACTAGTTGATGGGGCATCACTAGCATGTACATCAGGGGCCAATGACGTGGAAGACCAGGGCAATCCCTCAGAAAGTGGTCACCTTTCCAAAGACTGCAAGAAAATTTGGGTTTCAGATTCTTCATTTTAATCTTGTTGACCTCATCAACACTCCCAATACTATTAATAGTAGTTGGTTTATTGGATCCAACATTTGATGTAGTTGGAGGCTTGGTCCTTTTCAGGTTCTTCTTCTTCTTCTCTTTTTGTTTCTTCTTCTTCTTATCAACATGGCTACTTTTGTAGAGAGTTCACTAAGAAAAGAAGGAGAAAGGGAAGGAGACATAATAGGTGAATAAGGTGAAAAATCGACATGAGGTTGATGTGTCAGTGTTGTACTTACATACGAAGAATTAGGTGTAGTTGAAGCACTGGGAAGATTCGAGATCACCAGAGTGGGGAACAACCAAACCAGTAATCCGATGGTGAGTCCTGGAAGACATAGTGTGGCAATGTACGCAGGACCAATGTTTCCAAAACAAGGAAAGGTGAAAGATTCCCCAGAAGGGATTCCTCCATTGGTACTCCCAGGATTTGATCCCATTAACACTGACTCGACCTAAGTTCCACTAAGTAAAAAAAACAACACACGCTATGAATCTAAGAAGCAAACAATCAAACCAAACTTCCCATAATGAAACCACTAGTTGGTGTTGAAATCCAACATCGCGAGATCAATATAGGAAGGGGCGAGGATAGAGTGGGTGGATCAATTATGTTGGTGACCTTCTTAATGGACTTATGCCTTGGTGCAAGATTCCACGCAGTAAATGTGGATTTACCCTCCAAGGAGCCCGCATGAGTTTGACCAACATCTGTTCCAGGTACAGTGAGACTTCCCTTCACCATCACCTAGTGTAAGACTCTGAAGATTATGTCTACTAAGGTCACCAGCTCACAGTCATCCCCTAGGCAGGTATAGTTGACAGTTCAGTCCGAATGTATGGGCAGGATAACAAGTCTGAAATCCTTCAAGATAACTGAGGATAAGTGGACCAGTAGAACGCCAGAGGACCATGAACGGATTTGGAGTTCACGAAGCACCAAGACCAAATGAAGATAGTTTAAACTCAAGAATAACCCCCAATATATGATATGACTACTATGAATGGTTAAACCATGAAAGGATAATATCTGTAACTCTCTCGAACGTGACCTCGTGCATAACCCCTGTGTGAGAGGGGGATCCCAGTAAGCTTAAAAGAAAATTTGATTTTCTCTCCCTATCGCAAGATGCCAATTTTGTTTGACATATTTGGAAAATTATCCTTTAAACCTATTCCAAATCCCTACACATTAAGCTAATGTAGGTTTGCTAACAAAAAATGTAAAAATGTCTGATGAATTTTAGTTTAGCGCTTGATTTTAAGGTTGTTTTTTACTCAAGAGGAAAATGGCATGGACTAAATCATGTTTTGAACGAATCTAAACAATGCAAAGAAATGAGAATGAAAACATTTCACTTTGATTAAAGCTATATTACGGGAAGGAGAAAACGTTTATCATTCCAGATGAACACTGTCCCAAAATGCCAAAAACCATGCAACTTTTCTACTTCAAATGCAAGCTAGTTTCACTACCCAGAATCAATAATTCAACTATCTTCTTTGTTTTATTCTAATGTATAAATAAAGTAAATACAAATCCTTCAATGCTCCACAAATTTCAATCAGAAGAAAGAGTCATATGCAGATGCAAAAGGCACGAAGTGACAAAGGTTTCAAACAAAGCATGCACTCAAAGAAATGAGAACTGGAAGAAAACAAGTAGAAATGTGTTCTAAAAATACCTCAATAAAGGATTCAACAACTGACAAACATTAAAGGAATACAAGAAGATGTAGAGAAGAATCCAAGAAAAGATAGACAGAAAGAGAAATCACTCAAATTGTCCCGACAAAACAAGAAACTAGAAAGGGAAATTTCACATTTTTGAAAACGTTTCAAGATCCAATCAAGACAATAAGGGGTTATAATCATGAAATATCAACCTAAATAACTTCACAAACTAATCACAAAGTCTGGGTAAATACTTCAACAAAACAAGCTGATAAAATCTAAGCAGAAAAGGGCAAAACTCCTCCAAAAAGGAGACCAACGCTCCCTGTTTCAAGGGGACAAAGTGTTAAATATCTTCCTAAAGAACTATAGGGGTGTGATAGCACTTTGATATGGCCTACAAGGGGGCGTTGAGCCACCCATAAATTCAAAAAATAGTAAAACAAAATGAAGAAAAACTCACCCAGAATGCATAAAAAATAGTGAAAATGCTAGTGAAGGTAGGAGAAGGCTAATGGATTATGATCAAACAGTAAAAGTGATATGAAAGGTGGGAAAATGTAAGTAAGGACAAGAGGATTTTTTTGGGAAAAATGACCTCAAATATCAAATGGAATAGTGGATAGATCTTTGAATCTCCTTACAACAGTTTTCATTCAATCAGATAAATGAGAAGAAAATAGTAAATTGACTCTAAATCTTCAAAGAAGAAGAGTGATTTCAAAGTAAGGAAGAAAAAGGTCAACAATACAAGAAAAACATAATCAATTCTTAGAAATCAATATGTTGGAGGAAAAAAACGAGGACACACTGATATGGTATTAACCCTGAGCAGATGAATCAACAAAAAGTAGACTCAGAGATCAACTCCCCAAAGTTTTTTTAACAGAAAAAGACCAGTGCTTTGGTTTCAAGGGTAACAAAGAGTTTCAACTCTATGTGGGAGCCTGCAAGGGAGTGCCAACACCCTGGTGGTAGAGTCAGGGGAGCGTTGGCCTCTCAGAACTCAAAAAATTGCCCAGAACTCAAGAAACTCAAGAAAATCCAGAAATTGAGTGTGTATGGGATGAATCCAAGAGCCAAAAACACATATAAGAATCAGAAACACATCATGAATAATATATAAAGGTGATAAAAGTCCAAAAACAAGACCAAGGAAGGAAACCAAAACTGAAAGCTTCATTCCCAAGTGGAGTCGTCAATTTATATTACAGGAAAATCCTCTTACGGATAAGTGGATCTCCTCTTGAACCCTAAATCTCTAAGATCAAGATAGAAAGGTGATAAATTTGGTCACTGACATCCTTTTAAACCTATCTAAGTCAATAAAATAGAGAAAATTAAGAAGATGTACCATTTTACGATGTTTGTCATTGCCCAGTCCAAGTTGAGCCTTGATCCCCAAGCTGTTCAACAAGTCCTAAAATCCAATAACAACAAAGACAAAACAAACTCCTATTCTACCATGATTAATTCAAAACTAGATGTATATATCAAAGACAAGTTCATGTAGTCATACACAACCTTGAAAGAAACAGGACAAGCACATGTATTAATGAGAACACGATAGCAATACTTATAGACCTTTGATGAAGTTGCAACAACCCCTTCCAACTCTCCTTGTTCAGCCACTTTCTCAAATAATACACAATCAAAATTACTATGCCTCACTAATTATATCCCTTATGAGATCATAAGTTTGATGCCTTCAATGTTCTCTCAATACCACTTCTCATGAGATCATAATTTTGGTATCTCTAAAACTCCATTTCCCTTTTGCCATGAGAAAGCCTCCTTATATAAGCTTGGAGAGACCCAACCAGCTTGGATATTCTTAGGATAGTTTGAGGATCCTCCTCCATCAGTTGTGGACATTCCCTAAGATCCATCCTTGACCTCAGATTCAAATCCAACCAACTCCAAAGATGAGGTGGATTTTTCCTTGATTTTCCTCAACAACCCAATATTTCCTCAAATATCCTAGCTCTCCCCTAGAATGGAGCACAAAGTGTTGCAACACTCCCACAAATGAGGTGTTAGCACTCTGTAATTTGCCTAAGGCTGTGAGGCAGTCACAGAGGCAACATCAAAACCACTTCGAGTCTTGGATCTAGCCCTCCAAGACTCAGAGAGGGATCTCTCTGTTTGATATAGCTTTGTTTGAAGAGGTATTAGGCTAGTTATGAAGAACACGGGTTGGGGTTTTTAAATAGTTGATTTGGAACAGCAAGGAGGGCCATTGGGCAAATGGGGTCTGTGCTTTAAACAAGGTGATTCACTCTCAGATTTGGACAATGTTCTTTCACAGGGAAAGGTAGTGGCAATATTGGATCGAATTAAGTATGGATGGCATTGATTTGAGGAAGAAATATGTGAGGTAAAAGCCAGGCACAGGAGCAGCTAAGAATTCCTGAACTAAGCTTTAGTAGAAAACATAAAGATCATCAAAAGCTCAGAGGCAGAGTATCTGCTGATAAATTATGCTTCTATTACTTTCCTTCTGATAATAAGAATTGAAAACAAGCATAATGATCACAAGAAAAACATTAAATAGATAAAAACACCACCAATCTCACCACACAGGAATCCTGTAAAAGAAACATGCTCATTGTTGATTGATTATCTAAATATTACAAAAAATATTCTCGGGTCATACACAGCCCATGCTCCAAGAACCTCACAGGACGAACCATTTTACATTAAAATCATCTGAATAAATAAGATAGATCATCCCAATAATTTTTGGAAGTCGGTTTAACTGCCTCGACCAAAAATAGCCACCACTCCCACCAAATTTGGAGCTTTCTGCCCTGAAAAATGGACCAGTTTTCTGCGCAAAAGGGATCCGAACAGATGTTATTTTCTATTCAATGATGACCCCTGGGTGAAAAATGAAAGAGGTTATTGTAGATGGGCATGTTCTGGACAAAAACCTCCTTCGGTTTCACTTGAATATGATTTAAGGGAAATTACGTGAAGTTTAATATGGATTCCGGACCCCCCCTCGTTAAAGCTCGGAAGGCGAGGGGGGGTCCGGAAAAAATGTGATGCGTTGATTTATTTTATGGTATGGTGGATGGGGGCGGGGTGTATGGAGATGCACGGGAGTCTTGGTGGGAGTGGAGGGTGACGTAGGGGTGAGGTGTGAGGGGGGGTGAGTGGAGGGTGATGTAAGGGGGATGGGGAGTGGAATGTGACGTGCGGAGTGAGGTATGAGGGGGGTAGGATTTAGGATAGTGTAGGTTTAGTGTTTTTAATTTTTAGTTTTTATTTGTTTTTGTTTTAATATTATATGTTTTATAAATTATTACATGTTTTTAATTTAACTTTTAAATTTTTTATGATTTGTTTTTATATTTTTAATATTATATGTTTTATAAACTATTACATGTTTTTAATTTAACTTTTAAATTTTTTATGATTTGTTTTATATTTTTAATATAGGTTTTGTGTTGTTTTATTAATGGTTTATTTAATCCCAAAACTAACTTAGTTACTAACCTAGTTACTAACTTAATTAATAATTAATTAATTATTAAATAGTTATTTATTTATTAGTTTAATCTATCCTAACTATACTAACTTTATTGCTATTTTTGTTTATCCTAAGTCCATTTATTCGGGGATGGAAGGCGGGTAAGGCGTACTCAACGGGTTGAAAAGACAAGGGAGTGAAGGCGCAGGGGATGAAGGATGCAACAGGGTGATGGGGGATCGAGTGAAAAAGGATGGAGGGAGGAAACAAAATCAACCGAGCCATACTTCGTCATCACGGGAGAAACGCCGAATCAACAGTCGAAGAATCGATTCGCCTATAATTATAGGACCCCAACATAGGCTCCACCTGGGGATGACAGCTTCTTTCAGGAGGTGTCAAGAACCACAGACCTGTGAATCATGTAGACCGGTGCTTTATCCATTGGGCTGATCCCAAAATCTTATTCTGCAACTTGTACCTGTTTTGATCTTGCAGCTGAAACCAAATGAAAATAAACACTGCTTAAAAAGAGATGCTCGGAATGCTGAGCTTATTCATTTTTTCCTACCTACCCTACTGCAATCATTGCTCAGCTAGGTAATGGAAAAATGCCAATGGAGCCAATCCAGCAGTTGATTTAGTGGCTCTGTTCTTTCACTGTCTGTGACGAAACTCAGAAATAAGTCTGTTACTCGTGCTTAAGAGTAATTTCCACCCTACTTTCCCTTGCATAAGATTTAATCAACCCAAACGATAGGAAAAACATCGGCAACGGAAGAATATCCTGTATTAAAAAATTTCTCCATATAGGTAGCTACAGGATCAGTATAGGTTTGGCCCATCTTTTGATTTTCAACTTCAAACAAATCAGCATCAAGACTCAATTTTTCAGCTATGCATTCTATGTCTTTCAACACTTCTTTATATGACTGTAGATGCTCTGATGGTTTGTGAAATGATGCCTCTAATGAACACACCCCTGTAGCTGACTATCCTAACATATCCATATCATAGCAACGTTTTATCCCATAGCTGGAGGATGGGGAATGATTTTGACCACACAGGCCATCCAACCGATTAGCTATTGGATCCTGAAAAGACTGACCAGACTGTTGCATTGACTCAAATGAAATTTCCTGCTTGTTTTTGTATTCATCCGTCAACACTTTTCCAAGAGTCTTCTTCAAAATTCAAAATGAATTAAAGCACAATGGTACAGAGTTATTTTGGATTAACTCAGAATTTGCCTTAGGCTTTAATCTTTCATCTGAAATTTGAAAATCGAAGTAGGGCAAGTGTTGCGATTCTAGGATTAGGACAACCTCCATATCTCTGATATTTTTTGTATCTTCCTCATCGCTGTCATGACTGTTGTGCAAGGGATGATTGTCGCATCTGAATGGTAAATGATCTTCTTCCTGCCAATGACATGCTGCTGATTTCTCTGAACAGTCAACCTCTATTTCAGCTCCATGATCATCCTCATACTGGTTACACTTGGGTAAATCATCCATGGATGAAAATCCATTGAACATGCATATCATGTCAGCCATTTGTTCCTCTACAAGTCGAGATGGATCTTCATCTATGATTGTGTTGTGAATTGAATACATGAACGAATCATTATTCAAACCATGGCACCCAGGATGAACAAAAAAATGTTTGGGGATTGTGACCGTGTCTTTATTTGAAATCAATGGAACATGATGTATTTGGGCAACAAGCTCCTCTTTTATGTTAATTTTCTGCATCAGCTTTTCCATGGCACTAGCCAAAATCTCCAGTTTAGCTTCTGATGACTTCAGCTTCTCCATTTCTTTGTCCTTTAACTATGACCTCTTGATCAGCAAATTGGTCTCCACATCAACTGCAATGCTCTGCATTTCTTCAAGGCTTGCAGTGTTCCTTTCTCTTAATTGGAAAGCCATTTCAGGATCAAAGGCTTCTGGGAAATGCAATTTAGCTAAACCAAAAGGTGGCCTTACATCCACAGGTATTGAATGATACACATCATTGAATCTGGTTGAGAACTGTTGTACTGTCTCCCCTAGCTTTCTTTTCAAGTGTTCATACTCTTCTAGGATGAGAAAAACATTTCCCTTGATCACCCACCTATCCAGGAACACTTGCATGAACTGATGAAAATTTTTGATGCTTGTAACTGGCAGATTTATAAACCAATTTTTAACTTTACCTTGCAAAGACAGGGCAAGCATCCTGATACAGACATCATCATCTTCAACCTCATAAAGGTCAAGGAAATCCTCAAGGTTTTGAATATGCTTTTCAGCAGTGATCTTCTCATTTTCTCCATCAAACCTAGGCAGATTATTAATGTAATTGACAGGGAGGTCATGGAGAATAGGAGGCAAATCTAGAGGTTGATATCGGTCTGGGATTTTTGCAAGCACAGGAGATGAAGCAAGGGGCTTACAAACATCCATAGGTTTAGCAGGAGTAGGATACAAAGCAGGAGGCTTATATCTCACTAGGGTTTCTACAGGTGCATCTGGGATGTGCACAGGTGTATGAGCATGTACATGATCTACAGATTGGGGTTTAATCTCTGGGGGCTCTTCAGGCTGAAAATGGTCATCCTGAATTTCAACAATATACTCTAGACCAGGATCATGATAAGAGACAAAGTAATTGCATATGAAACCAAATATGTCTTGAATGCAATTTGAGCTTGAGTATCTGGTCTTTCTAGGCTTCTTGGCCATGCTTCAGGTTCTTCCTCCAGTGGAGTCTTCGAGTTGGCACTATCTGGAGTTGATTGGAGTCGCCAGGTGAGTAATCTCAGCCTTCTTGTGTCTAGTCACTGTCCACCATCAGTGATCATATCTGGAGCTTGAAGTGTACTACTGGGGAGTTCCCCATTGGAGTCGACATTCTGTTAGCACTCTGTAATTTGCCTAAGGCTGTGAGGCAGTCACAGAGGCAACATCAAAACGACTTCGAGTATTGGATCTAGCCCTCCAAGACTCAGAGAGGGATCTCTTTGTTTGATATAGCTTTGTTTGAAGAGGTATTAGGCTAGTTATGAAGAACACAGGTTGGGGTTTTTAAATAGTTGATTTGGAACAACAAGGAGGGCCATTGGGCAAATGGGGTTTGTGCTTTAAACAAGGTGATTCACTCTCAGATTTGGACAATGTTCTTTCACAGGGCAAGGTAGTGGAAATATTGGATCGAATTAAGTATGGATGGCATTGATTTGAGGAAGAAATAGGTGAGGTAAAAGCCAGGCACAGGAGCATCTAAGAATTCCTGAACTAAGCTTTAGTAGAAAACATAAAGATCATCAAAAGCTCAGAGACAGAGTATCTGCTGATAAATTCTGCTTCTATTACTTTCCTTCTGATAATAAGAACTGAAAAAAAACATAATGATCACAAGAAAAACATTAAACAGAGAAAAACACCACCAATCTCACCACACAGGAATCCTGTAAAGGAAAACATGCTCATTGCTGATTGATCATCTAAATATTACAAAAAATATTCTCGGGTCATACACAACCCATGCTCTAGGAACCTCATAGGTCGAACCATTTTACATTAAAATCATCTGAATAAATAAGATAGATCATCCCAATAATTTTCGGAAGTCGGTTTAACTGCCTCGGCCAAAAATAGCCACCACTCCCACCAAATTTGGACCTTTCTGCCCTGAAAAATGGACCGGTTTTCTGCGAAATAGGGATCCGAACAGACGTGATTTTCTCTTCAATGATGACACCTGGGTGAAAACGGAAAGAGGTTATTTTACATGGGCATTCTATGGACAAAAAAATCCTTCGGTTTCCCCAAATTCATCCCCATCTGGCCGTAACAGCTCCTGCAAGATCGGGACTGAAACCGAAAATAGAAAATATGGAAAAATAGGCCTCAAAGATGTCTTTGATTCTCCCTTCTCCTAACTCCGATGAAAAAACTGAGAGAGGTTTTTGTTTTTCATCCCGTACTAAGAAACAACCTCTCTCGGATTTGTAAAATCCGTCTTCGTTTGCCCAAAAGTCGATATGAAAGATGACATGGAAAAACAGGCAAAAATGAGGCAAAAGGCATAAATGGTTTTTCGTGAATCGCAAAATTCCGGACCCCCCCTCGTTAAATTCCGGACGGTGGGGGGGGGTCCGGAATTTTTATTGGCCGTGGATTTAATTCACTTGAATATGATTTAAGGTAAATTACGTGAAGTTTAATATGGATTCCGGACCCCCCCTCGTTAAAGCTCGGAAGGCGAGGGGGGGTCCGAAAAAAATGTGATGCGTTGATTTATTTTATGGTATGGTGGATGGGGGCGGGGTATATGGAGATGCACGGGAGTCTTGGCGGGAGTGGAGGGTGATGTAGGGGTGAGGTGTGAGGGGTGGTGAGTGGAGGGTGATGTAAGGGGGATGGGCAGTGGAATGTGACGTGGGGAGTGAGGTATGAGGGGGTAGGATTTAGGATAGTGTAGGTTTAATGTTTTTAATTTTTATTTTTTATTTTTTTTTGTTTTAATATTATATGTTTTATAAATTATTATATGTTTTAATTTAACTTTTAAATTTTTTATGATTTGTTTTTATATTTTTAATATTATATGTTTTATAAACTATTACATGTTTTTAATTTAACTTTTAAATTTTTTATGATTTGTTTTATATTTTTAATATAGGTTTTGTGTTGTTT